>KE159267.1:2309-33856 GCA_000411055.1 Leavenworthia alabamica | reverse complement strand
GAGAGTGTGTTTTGTTTGAGTCTGATGTGGTTTAACATTGCACCTGAATAGTAGTTCGATTCTGTAAAACCTATATCCTTACCCCTAGTACCTAGTGTCTTCTTAACCTGTCTTTAAAATCTCTATTATTTGCAATTTGATTTGATGCAGAACACAAAATTATCTCTCACTCTGTTTTAGCTTAGTTCTTAAACCGACAAGTCATTGTGTATCTCTTGGTTCCTTGTGGATTCGATACCCTATATACTACTGTAGTCTGTGCACTTGCAGTAATACTTAGGATTAAAACCTGAGCACATCAGGGTTTAACATTTAAGATTAGTATTTAGTATTTAGTATTTGAGTTTAATAATTATTGTTTAGGATTTAAAATTTTATGTTAGAGATTAGAGTTTAATATTTAAGATTAGGATTGAGTATTCAGTGTTTGAATTTAATATTTATTGTTAAAGTTTATGCAATTCTTCCAAAATAAAATCCACTTCTAGTTCAATTGGATTTATTGAATAATGATTTTTTTTCTAAATCAATTTTAATGGTATTTGTAGAATAAAATCTAAATTTAGTACTACTATTTATAAGATTACCTTTAAATTTCAAATATATTTTTTATAAACAAAATTTAAATATACATAACACCTGATGTTTTACTTTTTGATATGAAAAAATCCAATATGAAATAAAATATAAGGGAAACGTCAAACGCGATCTTAATGTTTTGGAAATTTATTAATCAAAATTAATCCTAAATTTTGTCAAATTGTTTTAGGTGAAACTGCTATAATTTGGATTGCTTTTTTCTTTGTAAGTTTCTGCATGTGTATACTGAGTTCATACAGAGCATTCTCTTGCATTAGACACTGTCTGAATAAGATGATAACACATTTTTACTCTAACAATATGATATAACCAAAAGAACTTTAAAATATGTATACCTTAAGAAAATTGTATTTAGGTAATTATGCTGGGGTTGTTATTAAAAATTTAAAAGGATAAATCTGAATAAGATGGTAACACATTTTCCCTAGAAAACATATCTTACATTAAATTGAATCCAAACAGGCCCGACCCAATAGGTGTGGTAAAGGGGCCACCGTCCATAGGCCAAAAAATATTTTTTTGTACTTAATGTTAAAAAAAATTAGGAGCCAAAAAAAATATTTTAAATGTCCAAAAATAATATGTTAAAACTAATTATTTTTTGACTTTGGACATTGTACAATAATGAGCCGGACGTGAATCTAAGTCTATTATATGGACAATTTGTTTGGTCAATCATTGACCAAGATGGCCAGAGTCTTGTAATTAGTTAATTAGCATTTCTTTTTAATTCTATGTTTGCTTTATTCGTCTTTAAAAACATGAACATAAGTCCAATTAAAATATTTTATAAGTATTATAATTATTTTAAAAGAATAATAAAAAAATATTTTGAATTTTTTTTGATCCATGACCGGATTGTACCAGCTGTGTGATGGGTTAATAATGGTTATTTCTGGATTTTTCTATTTTTTAAATCACTAGTTTTTACTATGAAACCCAAACTGTAAGAACAACTGGATCCCGGATTAATCGGTCCGACTGGCCGCGTCGAACCGGATCTCAAAACATTCAATTAAAACGAAAAATATCTTGCAAAAAATATTAAATATAGATCTTATTGTATTATCATATATTTTTCTTTTCTTCATAGTAATACAAATATATGATTCCAATAATTATTTTATTGAAAACAATCTTTCACAAAATGCAAAAGTTTCATATTTTTGGCTGAGGTGGTGGGTACAACCTTGAACATTGAGCCTCACATTCTTCTATTTTTTTGAAACAAAATTTAAGCGGCCCTTTGCAGCAATAACAATTAGGTGTAAAACTATATGCACAACGAGTTAGATAGCAAAGAGATGGAGATGCTTCTAATTTGAGATTCATCTTCATGTTTCCACCTACCAAACAAAAAAACAAATATAAAAATCTTTAAAATAATGGTAAATATATAGTGATAAATGTAAATACAACATACTACATTCATGAAGACCCAAAAATGAAATGATGATGATGCAAAAGATAGCAAGATGTGATGATGATGACATCATAATAGTTTCTCTCTCAATGAAATGTTTTTGTTCTTTTATTTGGTAAAGCATGACCATAGCCTAAATATATATAAGTAAGTGTGTAACTGAACATATCTTGTATTGTAATTAGATTATTTAGAATTCAACCGTTGAATTACAGAATTCAACCGTTGATTACAGAATTCAACCGTTGAATTACAGAATTCAACCGGTTAATTACTGAATTCAACCGTTGAATTACAGAATTCAACCGTTGAATGCTTATAATAGAAAATAAAGTTGGGCGTTAAATACTAATGTATTTAACTAGTTGAATTAGAAATATCAGACACATCTCTTTTATATTGGTTTAGTATTTTACTAAAAATAAAAGAAAAACTAACTAAATTTTAATTGGCTAATCAGATTTTGTGTGTTTTTCATTCACTCTTATCTTTTAAACTCAACTATTTGATAATAATAAAAAAAATTATATCAAAAATCCATCATTTTTAAAAATCTATAAATAGACATTTGTTTTATTTAATATAAACACAAAAAGTTCAGTCTTTTTAAAAACAAAATGTCGAAATCTCTCATTTTTTAATTCTAACCATTTTAAGTGAGTAATCGAAATATTTTTTGCAAGATTACCGGAAATGTATGATCAACATGAAAATATTGAAGAGCTTATGGTGGAATCTAAGAATCCAGTGACATATATCTTTGATAGTTCACATTCCTCATACAGACGTTGGGATTAGTCCGGACTATTCATCATTGGTGGATCATTATACATTGCAGCTGGCCAAAGTGTTAAAACTTCAATTGATGTCTTCAGTTGCGTTACATACACCATATAAGATCTGTAAATGTTGTTTCTATGTTTACTCATCCAGATGCTCATGACGATTATGAACAACCAGAATTTCAATACAAATGTCTACATGACATGAATATCCAAATTGTTGTCAAGAGAACATGGAAGAGTTTAAGATGGATCACTAATTGTCCAAATAATTAGAAAACTATTAAGTTTATAATAACAAATATTTGACATTTATTTATATTATGTCAGTAATGAATAAATGCGTATGAAATAATAATTTTTGGAGTTATATTATGTTTTAATAAAACTTAACTGTGTTTAATAAAAATTATGTTTGTTTTCATAAAATTATATGTTATAACAAAAATGTAGGGTATGATGTTAAAATTTATTAAACAAAACTATAGTAGAATGTAAAATACAAATTAGTGTTAAATTATAAGGTGGATAAAAAGCTAAATGTTTTTTTATTAAAATATGTTATCATTAAAATATGCTAAATTTTATTTATATTTTTGTTTTTATTTATAGGTGAAACTGAAATTAGATGCGGTTGAAAAGAGAATTTTCTTAAATCCGGATTCAAACTAAATACCTCTTAATTCTCCAGCCAAATCTTTACAACTTGAGCACATACAATATTATTAAAAATACACATACTATCTACTATCGTATGATTCGTATCCATTACTAAAAAGGCTTATTCAATCAAAATTGTCTTAACCAGTTATATGAATATTGTTTCAGTAATTTCAAAGTTGAATAATGTAACATCCCATGTTCTGGTATGGTGGTGCATGAGAAGAGACTTAAGACATTTGATTTGGCTACCTATGTCACCAAAGTGCACTTATCTTTTCGGTCAACCACTCCTTCAGAACTCTGCAGCTAAGCGTGCTTGGGCTGGAGTAGTACTAGGATGGATGACCTACCGGGAAGTGATTGTCGGTACTGTGTAAGTGAGGCCAACACACATGGAAATATCATGTGGTGATTTGTAGGGACAGTAAACAAGTCTTAGAGCCTCAGAAAAATAATGCACCGACCGTCGGACGAGTGGGCCTAGAGAGGACGTGGAGGCCCAATGGACCTAGAGAAGACATATGGTCGTCCACGGACTTAGAGGAAACATTGGTGTGCTCACGGATGATGGCGGTCGGGGTATTACAAATAATATCATAACTTAATACACATAAATATATGCCTACCCTAATTGGACATAGTCACCACTAAACTAGATGGTAATAACGATAGGGACGTAGAAAAAATTCATTTTTTTATTAGACCTAAATGTTCTTTTTAGTATAACAATAGAGCTAATTCCAAATTTTATCCAAAATGAAAAAAAAAAAAAAACAATAAATCTAATAGTACTGTACAAAACTGTATAAAATAAGAGCATTGTATATCACTTTATCTTTTTGTTAAAAATAATATATAAGTTAATATAGATGGAGACTATAATCTATCAATTTTGTTTCTTTTAATAAACAATAGTTTATAGAAATTGAATTCGACCGATGGAATCTCACGAGTTTTGAGAATGAAAAAAGTTTTGGGGAGTAAAACCAAAGGCATGTGAAGTATTGTGGTTGAATCATTAAATTAGCTTTATTAGAAAAAGTTGTTTCAAACTCTGTATTTCATATGTTTTAAATATTAACAAGTATACTTATTTCAATTATTCCATTACTATTATTATATATGCAACTTAAGCTTTATGAAAAAAGTCTTACCAATTAATATTATTACATCAATAAGACAATAATCGATTCTCATAGTCAACTAATGTGCAAATTATTTAACAAGTAATGTGCTAATTATGTATACATTAGGTTTTGTTTCGGGTTTATATTTTGGTTTTTCGATTTTCCTGAAATAAACTGAGATATATAAGAGTTTTTTTTGTGTTTTTTTGTATTTTAGTTTTTAGATTCACTTTTTTGGTATTTTGGTTTTCAGTTTTATTAGATTTTTTGGTTTTTTCAGTTTTTCAGATCTTTTAGGATTTTTTTTTTGTTTTTTTTTTGGGTTTTGGTTTTACTCTTTCGGATACATTTTCTATTTTGGATTTTTTTTTACAAAATCAAACCAAAACTAAAAAAATCCGAACCTAGTTAAATCGGTTTTTGTTATATTTTAATGTCTCAATTCGATTATTCGAAAACCAAAAAATTCGAATCTTAACCCGAATTTGAATGTCTAACCCTAATCACAACTTGTCGTATATGAACCATTTATACCGGTTTATATAACTATGTAATATAATATGGCTTAGCAAATTAGGATTAGATTTTAGATAGTGTAGTTTTTTTTCTTGTATAGACAGAAAAATACATATATTCATATAAATATAATTGAGGAATCTAGCTAAATGAAAAAACTATCTAAAATTTCTTGATAAATTAATACAATAAAATATTATCTAGAATGGTCCAAAAAAAATATAATATTAATTATATTCCACATCAAAAATATTTTATGATGGATTCATCTTTTTCATTAATATCAAACATAAAAAAGTAAAAAATATTTTATAGTCTGCAAAATATTTTGAAAATGAATATTCAACTACTATTGTTTTGAATTCCAAATTTCCATATCTCTAAGAAATAAAAATACAATTAAGTTGAATCTTAGTCCACAGCTAATTCATTTATAGCTTCATAGACAATGACTTGATTGGTCCTTTATCTTTTTTTTTTTCTAATTCAAGTAATTTGAATGAATTAGGAGACCGTCGGTTTTGATATAGTTTCTGATCGTAAGTTAATACTGCAATTCAACGCATCATCCTCTAACAACGACTAATCTTAGAGTCTGGAGAGAATATTTGAAAACTCTGGTTGCCAAACGATTTAAATGTGACAAATTACGTAACTGAGTGGAATCAATTTTTTATCTTGATCAATAGGATAACTCTAGTCTAGCGACTAGAGAACCACCCCACTAGTATCGGTCCTTTATCTATTGCAACCAGAAAAAAAGTAAGAATTTTCTAATCAAAATTTCAGCAGAAATAGTTTAGATTTCCTCCATAGATACAATAGAATATCACATGGTTGATCAGAAGCTTTTATATTATTTTTTTCTTAGTTGAAAATGTATAATATATATATCTTTTTATTTAATCATTTTAATTTGAGTTTTTTTTTTCTTTGTCAACTTTGAATATATTTTACATATATATATATATATAACATCCTCTTCCTCCATTTTCTCATTCATTTTATGCAGTCATGGTCAGAGAGAATAAGTTAAGCAAGTGGACCGACATGAAAAAACAACTAAACGACACCGTTTCCAAGAGCCTCGTTGGTCGTTTCTTCAAGCTAGAATCAAGAAAAACAACTTTCACAACCGAACTCCGAGCTGCTACCGCCACATTCCTCACGATGGCTTATATAATTACCGTCAACGCCACCATCTTAACCGACTCTGGTGCCACTTGCTCCTTCCACGACTGCTCCACCATCCCTGGTTCTTCACCACCTGGTCCAGACTGTGTCCTTGGTTCTAACCCAGGATATGAAGCATGCCTTGCCAAGGTCAAAAAAGACCTCGTTGTAGCTACTTCTTTATCAGCAATGGTGGGTTCTTTAGCAATGGGTTTATTAGCTAATCTCCCTTTTGGACTAGCTCCAGGTATGGGAGCCAACGCTTACATTGCATACAACGTTATAGGCTTTCGTGGCTCTGGTTCAATCTCTTACGAAACCGCTATGGCCATTGTACTTCTTGAAGGATGTGCGTTTCTCATTGTGTCTGCTTTAGGACTCCGTGGGAAACTAGCTCGTCTCATCCCTCAAACAGTGAGACTAGCCTGCGCTGTTGGTATAGGTATGTTCATAGCTTTTGTTGGTTTACAAATGAACCAAGGAGTTGGGCTCGTGGGACGGGATAAGTCAACTTTAGTGACGTTAACCGCTTGCTCAGAAACGGATCCAGTCACTGGAGCTTGTCTAGGAGGGAAAATGAAGAGTCCTACGTTTTGGTTAGCTGTTGTTGGGTTTCTCATAACGAGCTATGGTCTTATGAAGAATGTTAAAGGAAGTATGATTTATGGAATCGTGTTCGTCACCATTGTTTCTTGGTTTAGAGAAACTCAAGTCACAATCTTTCCACATACTCCTCTTGGAGACTCAAACTATAACTACTTCACAAAAATCGTTGACTTTCATAAGATCCAGTCAACGTTAGGAGCTATAAGCTTCACGGAGTTTAAAAAGAGTGAAGTTTGGGTCGCCTTCGCTACACTCTTTTACGTTGACCTCCTCGGCACGACCGGAGTACTCTACACAATGGCTGAGATCGGAGGCTTTGTTGAGAACGGGAAGTTCGAAGGAGAGTACACANGCTGGTAATGGTTGGTGTGATGATGATGGGAGTTGTGAAAAATATTAGATGGGAAGAGACAAAAGAAGCCGTTACGGCGTTTTTAACGATATTGTTAATGCCGTTGACTTATTCAATTGCTAATGGGATTATTGCTGGTATAGGCATATATCTTGCTTTAAGTATATACGATGTCGTTTTGGGATTCGTCAACGGCGTTAAGAAACGGGTAATGAAAGAGCATAATCAAGTCTCATCCATCGCTACCGTTGAGATCGTATGATAATAACCGATATAACCAAACCGGTTTAACTTGGTTTTATTTATTTTTATTTTGTTTTTTGTTGTGTTGGTTTAATTTGGGTAGGAGAGAGTAGTGAAGTTAAACATTGGATGCAATAGCTGCCACGAAAGTGTGTGTTGGTAATTCATGGCTGCTTGTGCATGCATTGTTCTTATGGTTTATTATGTTTCAACCAAACTCTTTTCTTTCGTTTATCGCAAATGTTTCAGTTAAAAACTTTTGGATCATGATCCGAATTTAATCCAAAATTCTATACATATTTATATGTATACAAATTTCTATATCTTAAAAATTCAAATCCTATCGAATACTACTTGAATCTAAACCGAGTATCCGAGGTTATAAGTTGAAATCAATATAAAATTCAGTCACGTAACATTAGTTTCACTAATATTTTTTTGTACCTAAGGTGATTTTGTATTGTTAAGACGATAAATTTGGTATATTAAATCAAAGTTTTGTGGAATTATACACAAAATATTTTATAATAATTTCAACCAAAGAAACTAAAACTCTGAGTAAAAAAAAAAAGTAAAACTTGACGCTTAATTTGATATTTGTTGATTATTAATAACTCATTATCTTCTTTGAAATGCTATGTTCATAGTTATAAAATAGAGAATCAGTACTGCAAAAAGAAAGAAAAAAATTAGTAAAAAATTAAGAATACACGTAAATATGTATTTTGATACTTACATGCAATAGTTTTTGGTCGGACACTTGAAGATGCACTGGTTGGTGTTATAACTACATAAACAAAGAAAATTATCAACAAAACAAAGATGTTTCTACTGAACAAGTTGGTTATAAAAGATTCTCTTTTAAATTATTTTATACAGTAACAGTTAATTTTATTGTATATTACAAACCTGAGTCACAGTTTGTAGTGGAATTGTGTTGGTCGCAGATACAGACATGTCTAAGTCCTTCACCATCGGCAGATTCATAGCCACAAGTTCCAGAAGTTGCAACACACGCGCGACAAAACGCGTCACTTCCTTGGAGTTCATACTTGACACGTATACCATAAGCCCAATCAGAAGGCCCGTTAAGCTTCAACGGTGCAAGATTATAAGCACTACTATATCCTTCACACTCTAACTTACTTAGATTAATTGCTTTTACTGATTCGAATCCGACTCCACAACACATGGGTGGACCTGACCCGGATTGTAGACCCGGATGTCTGTATCCGACCATATCCCAAGCTGGACACGACATGTATTCTTCACAGCTCATTCCAGATATGTTGCGGCATGGCAATTTCTTTTCGGGGAAGCCTATTAACCAGATTTAACCGGATTATAAACCAAATTTGAACCGGACCCGGAATCCAAAATCTAATGTTATGGTTTTTATGAAGCCTATTAACCAGATTTAACCGGATTATTAACTTACTAATACTAACCTTGAAATATAGGAGATTTAGGAGAACAACCAATCAACATAAAGACATTATCAGAAGTAGGATTGAAATAAGAAGCTCTCCAGTCTTCAGCTTCAAAGCCATTGCCTTTACCACCAAGAACAATGGTTTCACAAGTAGACATGTGAGGATCATGCAATGTTATTGATTGATACGCGTAATCAATATCCAACACTCTATAAGAACCTGAACTTATGTGAAACATCAACACCTCATTCATACAAAACAAGAGATCTCTATACCCTGGATGTCCACATCCATTTCGGATTCCGAATGGATAATCAATAGTTATATTTCCGCAGTATGATCGACATGCGTCAACAATGGAGAGCTCCATGAGTGTTAGAGATGATAGAATCAAGATCAAGAGTTTCATTTTCTTTAGTTTTTGGGTTGTTTACAAGAGAGTTATGTTCGCGATGTTTGTTGTTGGAGCATAAAGACTTAAGTATATCTGTAAGATTGCTTATAGCTTAAGAGATTCTTTGCTTGTCAACATAGTAAAGCTAAAGCTAAAGCTAAAGAGAATACACACTATAGATTATGCATGCCTACAATTACCGGTTACTGCGGTTACAGTTAGTTAAACCATCGATTATGTTTATAATTTTTTTAAAACTTAACCTTAACTATTTATTATAAAGTTAAAACAAGTCGAGTTAAAACCAATTATTAATTAAATCGGTTAAATTTGATTAATATATTCACTAATAGTATAAAAATAATATCAATATTATTTTTATAAAAATATATTTAACAATTTGTTGCAAGAATTCATTAATGATTTTTTGAACTAATATTTACCATATAATTGATTATATATCGATCTTGTTTTATTTTTAAAACGATTATGACTATATTACTACGGTTACAACATATGGTTACAGTTAATTTATGTTGTAATTAATAATTTAAAGTTAACCATAACTAATATGGTTGTACAGTTAACCGGAGTAGGTTTTGACTATGTCTACTACAGATTCATATATAAAAGCATTCATAGAGCTTTCAAGCTACCTTCAAGATCGATGAGCTTCAGGAGAAGTGGTTCGGTTTTTCTTATACTTCCAAAACTCATCTTTCTTCCCTTTCTTCTTCGCCTTAACCCGACCGAATTTGCTATTAATGATACCAAGTATTGCATTCTTATCCTTTCTGTTCTTTGTCTTTGCCTTATCTTCAAGAATCGCCCTTAGTTTCTCATACGACCTGTGATCCGGTACTTGCTTGTTTTTAACCATCATCTTGTGATAATAGAATGCTCTTTTGAAGTCTCGAACCCGAACAAATGCGTAGATCATAGTTGAGTATGTAATAGAATCAGGTTTTAAGTTAAGAGCAGCCATTTCTTTAAGCAGTTGTGGTAATTTCGAATCTTGTCCACCTCTTGCGTATGCATTCATCAACATGTTATAAGTCATAACACTTGGCTGCAAACCCATTTTACTAAACTCGGAAACTACATCTCTCGCTTCGATATAGCAACCTTGCTTAGCAAACCCATCAAGAACAGTGTTATATGTTATTCGTGTTCCTTGGACTTTTTCTTTCAACATTAGTTTCCAAATCTCCATCAGTGTTTTAGTATCACCAGACCGTCTAAATGCATCGAGAAGCGATGTATATGTTTCAACCGATGGTTTAATCCCTTCTTTACACATCTCTTCAAATGAAGCATAAGCTTTCTCGTGCCATCCGCTAACTGAGTAACCATGAATAAGAGCTGTGTAAGAATGAGAGCTAGGTTTCAAACCTACTTTCTTCATTCGTAGAAACGCATCAGCAGCCATATCACTCATCTTCTTCGTTCTCCCATACGCACTAATCAAACATGTATACGATTTCACATTCGGCTCTAAACCTAAATCTTCCATTTCCTTCAAAAGTGTCTCTACAATATCAGGCTGCATCCTTCTAGCATAAGCATCCATGAGAATGTTATAAGTCGTAGTTGTCGGTTTCAAGCCTTTAGCTCTCATTTCAGTAAAAAGACCTTCAACTTCTTCTATATGATTACATTTGTTATAAGCATCCATAAGTGTATTATACACAATCGTATTCGATCTAATACCTTTCTTCTCCATCTCTGTTTGAATCACAAGAGCTTCTTCTTTTAAACCTTCATCACAAAACGATTTCACAAGACTACCAAATATATCTTGACTCCATTTCACACCTTTCTGGGTCATCTTCTCGAATATTTCCCAGACTTCTTTCGCACTTCGTCCTGCTTTCCTCATCATTGTAATCATTATTGCACATGTAACATTATCGGCATTGACATTAACCTTATTCATAGCTTCATACACTTCCCAAGCTTCATCATACCTAACAAAATATATCACACATTTTAACCAAAGCTTGAATAAAGACTAAAACTTTCTTAAAGCATATACCTTTGAGAAGCTGAAAGCGCAGAAATGGCGGCATTATAGAGACGAACATCTTTGAACTCTTCAATGTTTGGTAAATTACGCAAAAGAAGTAAAATTTTATCAGCCATTCTTTGTTTACCAAGTAATGTAAACAATACAGAACAAGCTCGAGCTGAAACAAGAGATGGTTCTTGTAAACTCATCCATTCATAGAAATATAAACAACTCTTCATAAAACCAGATTCACTCAACTTTACTAATGTATCTACACACTCTCTATCGTCAATTTTTCCTTGGAAATCTGATAACATCTCTCCCAATGTTTGATTCTCTTTAAGATTCTTAGCAATTTCAAGTATTTCACCAACGATGCCATTTTCTAATGGAGTATGCACACCAAGTGTTTGTTGATTTGCCTCAATGACAGATTCTTCCGATTCAGTGTTGGTTTCAGTTACTGACTCATTGAAGTCCGAAGAAAGGTGCCAAGAAGTTCGACGGTTCTTCTGAAGTGAGAATTTGGATTCTCGAATTGGGTCTTCAGTTGAATCTGACGGTGAAGTTCGTGACTTGAAGAAATTAAGAATTGGGTCTCCTTCATCTTCATCTTCATCTTCTTCAGTGTTATCTGTAGAATTGTCTGGTTGTTGAACATTATCTGGTATTGGATCATCGAAGAAAGGAAGAAAAATTGGAGAAGAAGAGGAAAGGGGAGTAGCAGTGAGACAAAAGGGTTTTAGATAGAGTGAAGAACGAAGAAGAAGATAAGATTGAGGGAGGTGAACTCGGTGAGATAAAGGAATTGAGACATAAAGGGATTGAGTTGTAAGAGAATAAGACGCCATGGATATGGCTCGGGCTTATATTTGTCGATATATGTGTACCAAGTGTTCCCTAAATCTCATTGATGGTGGCAAATATTTTGGGCAAAATGTATATGCTTCACATGGCTCATAACTCTTAGTCCTGGACAATCGGATCGGATTGTTCGGATCGGATCGGTAAAATCCAAAATAGATCTGATTCGGATTAATCGGATATGGGTGAATAAATTAATCGGCACAGTTTTATTTCTAGTTCGGATTTTGGATCGGATCGGTTTAAAATAATTAATTTATTCGGTTTATTAGGGTTGTTTGGATTATTCGGATTAAAATTTAATTTTTGAAATAAAATTATATAATTTTAATAGAATAAATCGATTAAATAAAATTTTTGATCCGATTAATCCGAATTTTTTTTGCATTGATCCGATCAGAATAAACCTTGATCAGAACCGATTAATCCAAGATTTTTTTTTAAATTTATTCGATGAATTTTGAAATTTTCAAACAACCCGATTACAGAATAACTCGATCCGTTTAATCCGAATGCCGATGGCCAGTAACTCTAATACCATTGAAACTTTATATTAATATTTCCGCCTTGCTGATCCATTAATTTTGCACATTAATATACTATATATTATATACGTATTATACTTACAAACACATTAGTATTGACATCCGTACATCTATTTATATTTTATAAATACTTTAATATAATATATATTATACTTACACAAATTAGTACTTGAGGTCACTATATCTATTTATATTTTACGAATATTTTAATGTTATAATCTGTCGACATATAAATAGTTTACAAATACTTTAATCTTATAATACGTCGACATATTTGACATTTTTAATAACCCCAAATTATATCTTTATAACAACTTAATATTAATTATAATTAGGATCGCTGTCGGCAATTCATCATGTTTATCATTTTTTAATTTATTGTCAACATATTTAGATATGTAGTTATGACTATCTATTAAAAGTAAAAAATGAATTATATTATATATATGATATTTTTAATATCATTAGTTTATTACTATATCAGTTTATATCAAACAGTAATACAAAAATGTGTAAGAATGTTTCAAAAACGTTTATAAAAATATAAAAACTCACACAACACATTACCACCACCTTAAGATTAGTTTTAGACTCCATTGCTTAATATTATTATTACATACACATAATTAAATGCACATAGACAAAAGTACGCAACAAGACAAAAGCAATACGTAACACAAGAAACTTCAAAGTCAATGCTTTATTTTGTCACAAACACGCAAAGTAAACGATTCATTTCCTTTGCTCCAACCTTGCCTTTCTCTTCTCATTGATAAAGAAGAACACTAAAGAAACAACAGAGAAGACACTAAAGCAAATGGATGCAATATCTAGAGACGTGTGTCGGCCACTGATAGCTTGAACACTGAAGAGATTCTCTTTTTTGGCATCGTTCGTGCTTTGTCCATAGGCAACTTCATGGCCCTTAGCATCAACAGCGTAGGCACGAACGAAGTAGGTTCCGGTTGGGATGTCACGTTCAAGGGTCCAGTCTATTGAGTGAAGGGTTTTGTCATAAGGTTTGACCACGATCTTGTGTGGGCATGTTTTGTCTTTGAAGAGCTCGTCATGGGTCTTGCGCCATGGTCGGTCAACTTGGCTTGGTGGAGCGTAGCATAGCTTTACTTTTATGGTCTTGAATTCAGACTCCTTTGGAGATCCGATCGAGCTTAGTTTCCATGTAATGGTCAACTTATCCTTACCAGCATCCAAAACTAAAAAAAAAGCCATAATACCAAATATTAATACAGACTTGATGCATATTAGTAATAACTTAGTTTCTAATAAATTCACATTCGGTCAGAACCGTATTATGAGACTTCGGAGTCTTAAACAAACTAAAAAATAGGGTTCTTAATATACATTAAAAATATAGTTTTTTATATAAAAGAAAAATCGATATTAAATTCAAATTATCTGAAATTTTATATAGAAAAATTTATATAAATTAAATCAAAATATATAACAGTATCATTTATATATAAAAATAGATCCAACAAATTTGAAGATCTTAAGTGATTTCTTTACTTACCATTCATATGTATTCATTATTTTCAAGTGATTTTAACCAAAAAAATATTATAATAAACTTTTTCAACACTCATAAATTATTTTTTCTAATAAAACCTAACATGATATCTAAAGTTAAGGATATATAACAAAAATGAAGTAGCAAATGATAAATGTTTATAAAAGAATTATACATACCTCCTTCTCGGCTAGGTTTAGTGGTAACATCAAGTGCACCTTTACCTAGCTCTGAAAAGAGCCTTTCTTTGCCAGCTCCATGACTAGATTCGATCAATAAGCATATGAGAAGAGAAGCTAAGAGGATCTTGTAGATCTCCATGAATATACTTTGAAAAGAAGACCTTGTTTTGCTGACTTTTATGTTTGATAAGAAAGGTTGGGTTATACATTGATGTCCTTATATAGATTTATAATATTCCTAGTAAAAAAAGTCTTGAGGTTAGCATTAAAAATTAATAGGAACAAAGTCAATGGTTTGGTCTGAAATTACCCTTTGGAAGACTTGGGAAGATTGTGTTCCCTTTCAAGTATAAGTGTTTCACTGTTTTGTCTTCTCTCCGTCCAGCTGAGTTGGCTCCTAAACGTGCCAAAGGATGTGATATTTGAGTTTTTGTTTTTATTATATATCAACTGAATAATTCAGTTTCAGATTCCAAATAATTATATATTCCATGGGCATAGCAACAACAAGATACTCTACATATTATTCTAATTATATTTGTCTTCTAAGAATCCTCTAGAAGATAAACTAATCGGTTTGAAACAAAATTTTCTAGAAACAGTTTAAAATTAATTTACTTTTTGTGTGAATAAATCGGAAATGTAGTGTTTAGGTAAAAATCTCCAACAGTTCTTGTGGATTCTTGAGGATCAAGTAGAACAAGTATGAATCTAGGCATCTAGCATATTAAATAAATCTAGATTAAATTATAATATAATATTAGACTGCAAATAAAGTACACTATTCAAAATCATATAAATAATTAAATATTAGATTACGTATTAGTATAAAATAAGTGTTAAGTTTTGAAATTGATAAGACTATTTCAATATTTCCATACATGTAAAATTTTTAACTTAGTGTAAAAATATTTTGCAACAACAAGATACTCTACATAAAACTAAACAACATATTATTTGTTTATAAATAATTTCATACTATGGAACCAGTACCAAACACGTTCTGAGCACAAGCACATCAAACGTACGTCTGAAATCGCACGAAAAAAATTTGTGTTAGAGGCCAATTTTTTTCAAATTTTTTGTTTAATATATATAAAAATCAAATTCTTTTCACGCTTTTATCTTTTCAAAACTCAGGACCGACTCTGATTAAGTATCTAACAATAGCTGAGTTCTAGTATAATACCAACTATCATTCAGCTGCACAGATGACTCCGTATGAAACTGTTTATGGTCAGGTCCTTCTACAACATAGTGTGGAACAAGTTGTTAATATGAGAAGAACAGAAACCAGTTTTGAGATTAGTAATTGAGTTTCTGTTAAGATTCAACTTTATAGACAAAGGTCAGTGGTTGTCATACCAAATCAAAAGTTAACTTCAAAGTATAATGGATCTTACAACATAATTGATAAGTATAGTAAAGTTGCATACAAGTTGAAGTTGTCTGATGAATCAATGATACATTTATAGTTCACAATTTAAGTTGAAAATTGGTGAATCCTCTTCAAGTACACATTCAACTGTGGCTGTGAATGATGCATTGCTTAAAGAACCAGAATGTATTTTGAAGAGGAAGATGATTAATACGCAGGGAAAAGCTTGTATTCTCTAGGACTCATGTATACTTCTAGTAATATAGAAATATATTAAAAATATAGTTTATCATAATAATCTACTTTATTTTGAAATGTTTAAGATAACTTATTAAAACTTTTAAATTTAGAAAACAATATTTTGTAAAAGTATTTTTGTAACCTAGTTAACAAACTCTATAAATATTTGATCTAGATATGAATTGAGATAACATATATGACATAACTAAATGAGATATCAAACTTTATTTACCTTTTCAAAAGTTAAGTATTCTCAGTCGACAAAAAAAAAATTAAGTATTGGGTAACCTTTTTATATAAAGCTTGATTAATCTTACGAGAAGCCGATACATGTCAAAAATTCTCATTAACAAAATCGTGATATGTGTCGGTTATGACACATCTAAATAAATCTTTTATATTTTTATATTTTTGTTTAAAATTAATTTTTTGTAATAATGATATAATATTATTGATGAACTTGTGATAATGATATAATTTTTTTGTTTAAATTAAATATATATATATATATATATAATATTTTAAATTAAATTTAGTTTTTGTAATAGTGATATAATATTGATATAGTATTTCCAGTTTAAATTATAATTGTGATTATAATACAATATTTTATTTAGATTTAATTTATATTAAATTCATCCACCAAATATAATTTTATAAACTCGCATATACGCTAATCATTATCTAGTATAATATAAATCAAAACAAAATTAGAAAAATAGTTGAAAATAAATAGTTGTCTCGTATAACAAAGATACACAAGGGACAATTTAACACAGCTGAAACTTTATTATTTAAACATATAGAGAACATAACCCTCTTTATAGTTCTTTACTTCTATTTTGAATTCATTACAATTACATAACTATTTTATTTATGTAGATAAACATTATTCTCAATTCATTTGGGATTTATTACATATTATATTCAGTGACATATAACCAAATCTCTGGTCCTAATCCATATGCCCAAACTAAAACTGTGATCAAATCAAATGTTAATAACATTGATTGAAGCAAAAAAACAAACCTTTTCTTTTGTCTTCACTTTGTTTAGCCTTTGGTGTTTCTCCACACTCATCAACCTTAGCCATTAAAGAGCTAGTTCCCGGAGAATCTGGCGGCAACAGCGTGTTCTTCGAAGTAAGAAGCCGTTGTGGAATCGCAGATACCGGAGATCCAACCTTAGAAAGATAGTTAAGTAGTAACTGAATGATTTGAGTGAAGTTAGGCCGCGCATTCGGATCCTCGTTCCAACAAGATGTTACAATGTTACCTAAATCTTCCGGTAAACTCTCCGCGCTTGGCCTCACATTCTGAAAAAAGAGTAAATGTTTAGCTAAAACAAAACTCAAAAAAGAAGCGAAAAAGAGGATATTACCCACTTTAAAAGCTGCTGCATATGCTGCTTGAAGATTTGACATCCCTTCAAATGGTAATTTGTTATGTAAAAGCTCCCAAAGAACAATTGCGAAGCTATATGCATCGACTTTATGGTTGTAATGCTTCTTCTCTCCCAATCGTAGTGTTACCGTGCTATATAACTAACAATATACAACAAGATTGGCTCCTAAGTTACCTTAGAGAAGAACAAAAATGAACTAATCAATCAATAATAACGAACCTCAGGCGCCATCCATCGATATGTTCCAGTCTCGGCCGTCATCATCTCAGTTAATGATTCTTCTCTTGCTAATCCAAAATCTGCTAGTTTTACTGTTTTGTGATCTGCAGTTAAAAGTAAATTCTCTGCAATACAGAAGATAAGATTTAATGTCTTTAAATCTAATCACAACATTAATATTAAAAAGAACATGAAAGAAAGATTCTTTTGTGATTGAGATCTGAGCATGTGGTTTCCATGAAACAAGGTGTTTTGTCAAGTATTTTAAGCAGATCATTAAAATGATAATAACATATTTGTTTTACCGGGTTTGAGATCGCGGTGAATAATCCCATGGGAATGTAAGCATTCGATACCACGAGCTATATCAAGCGCAAAACCGATAGCCATACGAGTCTCTAAACATGATGGTCTTAAGTTTATAAGATATTTACGCAATGTACCACCTTGTAGAAGTTCTGTAACTATCACCATTACAGGCTCTTTGCAAGCACCAATGAACTGTTTCCATAAACAAAAACTTGTAAGTTTCAAAAGAGTCACTCATAGATGTCAAGGAAGAAACAGAACCTTGACTAAATTCTTGTGTTGAACTCTTGAAAGCATTTCAACTTCTCTTAAGAATCTTGAATCTCTTTTTGCAATCTCTTCTGGTGTTTCTCCTTTGTGAATTATCTTTATAGCAACTGTCTGATTCTTGTATCTGTTTTAGATCCATTAACCAAAAACTTCAATTTCTGAATACCTAAACCTAATTTCACTATTTCAAAGGCAAATCTTATTTCTAAGCTTAACTTCCCACAAATCAAGATTCAAACTTTTCCAATAATCTCATCAGCTAAGAGTAAAATTACATCAAAATCAAGAAAAGTGAAATATATGTCTACTAAAGAATCATTAGTTTCATACCCATAAGAGAGCAAGCACTAAACCTCATTTCCCACAAATCAAAATCAAAACTTGCCTAATAATCTCATCAAGAAAAGTGAAATTGAAGAAGAAGAATCTTACTTTCCCTCATAGACTTTAGCATGAGCTCCTTCACCAATCTTTGGACCAACAAAGAGAAGCTGAGGATCAATTTGCCATTTGGATTCATTCAAAGAATCCATTGCAAGTAAATTACACAAACAACACTAGATTACTTCAAACCACATTTTTTTTTCAACCGATCTTGAAATACCACAAAGACTTGTTATTTTTCTTTCTGTGTTTATGTTTTCTTGATTTTGTATCTTTGAAGAATTGAGAGCTCAAAAGAAGAGATAACTAATGGCTAACATGCCCCTGATGAGGCAAAAGCAAAGTATCTTCACATGTCCGTGAATTAAGTACAAGTCTTTTAGAGAGAGAAGGCGACACAAGGCAAGCTCTCCCCCAACTAAAAATGTGTATTTTTTAATTTAAATATAAAATAGAATATTAATAATTTTCTTGAAAACATAACGGATAAGAGAATAATCTTGACAAAAGACAAGAAATAACAGAGGAAGAAATGGATCTGTAAGTACAAAACACTTAAGTTATGTTTGATTTATCATTGATGGTTGAAGAAGTAGCAGAGTCATCATCTTGATTTGGAGAAAAAGAGAGTTATGTGTAGAGTGGTGAGTAAATAATAATTAAAAGATAATATAGCTCCGGACTATCACAGTACTTGAACTCTTAGATGGAGTTCAATTGGTTCAAGTTGAAGTCCTAAGTATATTTTATCTAAAACTCATGTCATCAAGTTCTTTAACCCTGCACACCATTACTCTTTTCTATATCTTAATTCACAACATTCCTTGTCTAATATTTGGAGCAGTTTTCATCCGTAGAGAGATTTAACTTTAAGCCATATGCAGTTTCCTCACAAACGTCAAGAACAGTTCAACCATATAAAACTGTAATGATTCAAGTCTAATCCTCAAGAGTCTATGAACTCCCAAATATGCAGACACACGAATCTATGACTCTACATATCTCCAAGTTGTTTTAATAGGAATTATCTATTCGTAAATATAACATCATTAAACTTAGAATATTGTCGATCAGACAAGTAACTTGATTATGGATAAATAAATTCAAATGGAAAATATCATTCACAAAAATTCATATATTTCATATATACAAAAACTAACATTACATACTCTGTAACAACAAACAACAAGCCATGAGACTAACCACTAGGATCTGCCTTTCTAATCAGAACCCTGACCAANTGGCTCGTGCCGCAGTGACAAGTACAAAAAGTAACAAGGCCGCCACAAGAACAAAGGCGATGAATAAAAGAATCTGGTAATACAAGCTCGGATTTGTGACAGATTTTGCGGTGGTGATTGTATAGAATGATGAGATGAAGAGAAGACATGAGAAAGTAATAGTAGTTGTTGCTTTGGTTTTGCAAAGATCCATAGTTTTGTGAATGTGAAGTCAAAAGTGAGTGTTGAGGTTTTTATGTTAACAACAAATCTTAATGGAAATAATAAGAAAAAATTATAATAAATTGAAGAGGTGTTTTCATTGGAATGCATGTGAAGGCACATGGGAAGAGGTTGAGATTAATGGGTTGTGTTATGAAATGATTCATGAAGTAGGAGACACATAAAGGCATTGTTGTGATAATTTTGGATTAAAATAATAAGAATTAAAAAAATTATGGGTTAAGACATTGAACAGACAGATGCATGGGAATAATGGTGGATGATTTTGGATTCCACACCTAGTGGCAAAAAATTAGGACCACTGTTCTGTTTGTTCGGAATATTTCTTGACATTCGAGCAGACGAGTTATGAGATGGGCCTGTGTTTTCACATGGGCTAGAGATGGGCCTGTCTAAACCTGTATGTGCACATACATAGAACCCAAAAGGTGAAATTAACTGGAGAGTACTGCGAATTACACAAAAGGTTATTTATTATTTGGTTAGAATCTTTGAAAGTTTATTTTTTTAACAGATGCAGTTTAAGTTGGTTGCTAAGTTATGTCTTTTTTGTGGTTTGAATGTAAAGTTTTAGAATTTTTTCAGGAGTTAAGGTTGATTCTTTTACATTTGTTGCCCAGCCTAAATTTACTCTATAAAAACTTATAATACTATACTCCACTAACACTACACTACACAACATAATTTAATTATGTCAATGATGAACACCTAGACAAGTCCATGCAACGATCTCTCTTAAACTATGGTTGAAGATTGGTTTAATACTACAATAACGAAACAAGTTAAAGAGTTGGGAGTTTTTATAATGAATTGAGATTTAATTTTTAGGTATTAAAATAGGAGTTGCATGTTTTAGTAATTGGACAATGATAAGTCTATAGGTGTTAGATTTTTTTTTAATATAAATTCAGTAATCTTCTTAATTCTCAACATAAAAGAAAGTTGATCATTTTGTAAGAGATTTTAGAATTCAAAAATTACTTAAACAAATTTTTTTTCTTTCTATTTCGATAATTTTGTCGTATAAAAAGATTGTATGTAGAACAATTGTGTGTGATAGCAGTGCAACAAGTATTGTTATATACGATCATTGTGGTGTCAAAACTTAGGTTTTGGTCCAAGATCAGTGCAGAGTTTTCGATATCTTTTATCCGTTAAAAAAAAAGATAAAGTGAGTTATGATAGATAATAAAAGAAACGCTAATTCTGATGTTTAAGAGCGAGAAGTATCATATAAGGAGTTATAAGATGAAGAATTTTTAGATCTCAAAAAAAGTGGGATTTGATGGATAATGGATTTGAAGATTCAAATTCCGCAATAATTAAACATTACTTACGAAAAAATTGCAAGAAAGTAAAAAAATATTGTTTTTCATTCAATCGATCTTTGATGAGGATAGACGAGACGTGAGTACATAAGAGATCAAAATATTCTCACTGTCAAGTTATATAATCTCTGTCATAAAGAAACAATACAATATATTTAACGAAATTATCAACTATTATTTGCAATTGAATTCTTCTTAAATACGAGAATCTAACTTCATTAAAAACTATACGAAAAACCGTACCAAATATATATTATTTGGTTAGTTATTTAAATACAAAAATAATACTAGTGCATATGAAACTTAATTAGATATTTCTTTATTGGTTGGAATAATAATTAATCAAACTCTAATGTTTTTCAAAACATCTAATACAGATTTTATATAATCAAAATTTATAACATAAAAGATACTCAAATATTCAAAATCATTTTACTATTTGAGAATAATATTTTTTTGATATTATCAACTATATTTAACAAAAAATTATTTAAATCTGTAAATACATACGATTATAAAAACATATTCTAATATGATCTCATTAGGAATTTAGATGATATAATAAAATCTAAACAAAATGAGAAAACATAGAATATAATCCAACATATTTTTAACTAAAACGGATTAGTATATAATCAAGGGGTTTATTACGACTACAAGTATAGATCATAATATGTTTATATACATAAAACTTTAAAACATAAGTAAACTAAATAAAATGTACTTATAGTTATTTATATAAACCAACAAATATGAAGCATGTATTTTCTGCTGCACAAAAGATTGGATGTATCACAGGTCCCCTAATGCTTTATTTGGATTAATCTATATATACTAATTCACAAGTAATCTTTCTACGTATCATTCTCACAATTTTTCTAATTTTAATTATAAATTATATAATTTAATATTTTTAATAATTTAATTCAAAAATATATATCACATATCCACGTTTTTTTTCCATATCTTTCAACAATTTACAACTAATTATTTAATTTATTTTAAAAAATAACCTTAACTCTTAAAACTTATTTATATCTCTTTCCATTTTTTTCTATATCAATAAAACTATTTTTATAAATAAGTTTCAACTTCGTATATTATTGTAAATTAATATTTAAAAACTAATGTTTTAATAACTATTACAAATTAATATTTTTAAATATTATTTTAATACATAATATAAAATAACATTTAATTTACCCTGCATGGCAGGGCATAATTCTAGTTTTATATATAATTCGGCAAGATTTTTTTTTTTGAATTGTTTCAGTGAGAACAAATAGCATGATTGATTTTGTGTATGTTTGAATTAAACAATATAAAATTGTTAATTGTCAAAAAAAAAAAAGGAAATTGTTATTAGTTCATAGAAAACACTATAATTCAATCTTTAAAACATGTTAAACATATTAAAAACACTAAAAACAAATACTAAACATATATTAAATGAAAAATTTATTACATATAGTTAAGAAAACAAAATAAAACAAAATTGTACCTATCATTGAAAGAACCATAGAAAATGTGGAAGTTAGTGGTAGATACATATCATAATCAATAATAAATAGATAAAGATTAGTATTATTTGTATTTTATCAATGGTAGCTATGATCATTTAGTGAAGGTTTTATTATGGTAAGTGAGAAGAATGGTTGATAGAGGAACTGCTACACTGGTACCCGTCAGTCCAAAGAGTATATTTTTTTTATTTATTGTATTATATTATTATTATAGATTTTGTGAATATAGAATAATTTTTAGTAATGATGATTATATGAAAATTTTTTTTAACAAATGATTATAATGTACTATACTATTTTTATATATAAACTTTTTTTTCAATATTCTGATTTTTGATTTTTGATAAACTGTTTTATATGTCACAATGGACGATTTTATTTATGTATATTATAATTTTTGAAATTTTTTTATATTTTTAATTTGTAATTGAGTCATCTGAATTTTGAACCATGATGTGACAAATTTTTAAACAGACATCTAAAATATACACGTTTAATTTGATGACAAAAATCAGATAAATTTAAAAAAAAAATGTATAATATAAATATAATTGAAACCCAAAAATTAATAATAGATATTGGTAATTAATTAACAGAGCATAACAATATATAATAATAAATAAAATAAGATGTTAAACATAAAATATTTCTCTGTGCTAGACAGTAGGCCTAGTTTACTTATTTATCTTGGTAGACTTATAACTTTATGTTGACTTATTAATGAAACATATTTACTAAATTTGATTTATATTTTAAATTAATTGATTTATTCACTTATGTGAGTTATTAGTTTTTTCACCTACTGATTATATTTTTGAAATTTGTAAGTAATTGTTAATTTAATATTTTATTTATTATTTAAATCAATTATTTTTAAAAATTAAAAATAAACAAAAATTTCTTTTTATTTCTTAAATTAAAATTATTAACTAAAGATAAAAATGTCATCGTCATAAATAATTTAATTGAAATGTTTATAAACAATAGTGTAGTTTTCAAATTCTTAATAAAATTTAAGGTATTTCAACAGTTATCCAAAATATATATATTATTAATCTTGTACTTCGTGGCTGCAGAGTCATCATAATCATTGATTTAGTTATAAATACAATATCTGAGCACCCCAATTTGTTAACCTATAGTATTTAATTCATTAATTTTGATATGTTATGTATAGGATAAAGTTGACTGAAAAATTCCATGCTTTGAGGGAAAGGTGTTAGATGGTGTGCACGTTACTCCTATGCATAAAATTATTCGATTCAAAATAAGATTTGTTTCTTTGTTTTTTATATATTAAATTTGCTTATTGACATTTTAAAATGGGTTCTATATAATCTATAACTCTAATTATGAAAATTGTTATGTTTAAGCTTTACTAATCAGTAATCACTACTCAGTTAATGTATTTATTTTATTTTTAATTAGTTTGAAATATTATCTCATACATATAATTGTTAATAGTAAATATTGTATTTTCATATGTTGTAATTCAATTTTTTTTTAAAATCGGATATATAATATCTAGTCGACGAAGGAAAAAATATATGTTCAATGAAAATCAGAAAAATATCATTACTTATTTAAATAAATAATGATCAAATATCCATGTTTATATTAATACAAAAAACTTTTATAAAATAAAAATTATGTTAGTTGTTTTGTCATCCTAATTTGTATAAAAATTAATATAATTTAAAGTTTTAAATTTATAAAAGTTAGATGTTATCAATTTTAATATCAAAAATATTTTTGTAGTTTATAAAAAATATCAAGTAATATATAAGGTATGGTTTTAGTGGATCAAATAAGATCAAAAATTTTACCATCCAAATTTATCAAATATTCTTATTTTTACGATCAAGACAATTTAGAGAAAGTAAAAAATACATAATAACATATTTTAACAAGATGATTTTCTTATATACCATTAAATTTACTTTTTATTCTACAAATACCACTAAAATTGAATAAAAACAAAATCATCATTCAATATTTCAGTTGAACTAGAATTAGATTATATTTTGAGAAAATTGTATTAACTCTAAATAATAAATAATAAACTCTAACACTAAATATTCAACTTTAATTTTTAATACTAAATTCTAATTTCTAAATAGAAAATTCTAAACTCTTAACAATAAATAGTAAACTTAAACTTTAAATACTAAATTTTAGTCACTAAACAAAAATATTAAACCTTAAACAATAAATATTAAACCCAAACATTGAATACTTAACTCTAAATTTAAATAAAAATATAATTTTAATAAAAAATAGTATTTATGTCTAATTAAATAATTAATATAATTTTGTTCAATAAACTAGAATTGATGGTGTTAAAATAATTTTCTTTTTAAAATCGAATTTCTAATATAATAATTGATATTGTAGTAAATCAAAATGATATAGTTTTCTAAATAATGTGAAAACAAATTATGATTTTTAATATTTTTGGTTTTTGATTTATATACATATTATGATTTTTTTAAATAAACAAAAAAAACCATAGAGAGGTTTGGGAAGAGATTCAATTTTTTTGGAATTGAGTGTATAATATTACAAAACATATTATACTAATCTTTCCAAAAATAAAAAAGGTCAAATAGGATTAAAAAAAATTACATATGATCATATATGTTTAATCAATCATTGGGTCACAAAAGAGTATTGATTGTTTTTTTGCTATATTAAGAGAAATCTCGTGCTCAGTCATTAATCAAAACTCAAAAAAGCTCGACTGATTCTGATTCCAAGAAGCTTAAAACTTTGTATCCAATTCTAATTTCTTCTTCTTCAATTCTCATCTGATTGATATCAAATTGTTACGATCGATGGATGATCGGAGTGAAGAACATGGTATAGAGGTTGAAGAAGGTGATTATGAGAGGAAAATATCTGGAATTTTTGATGATGGATCTGTTGGATATCAACAACCTTTACTTGCTAAGAATCGAAAGAACACAACTTCACAAATCGCTATTGTTGGAGCTAATACTTGTCCCATCGAAAGCCTTGATTACGAGTCTGTGTTTTCTATCTTTCTTTAGATAAAATCTTTTAAATTTTTTTTGCTTTTTTATTCATCTGCTCAAAATTGAAGCTTTTAAAATCCAATCTTATTTTGAGTCTCTCTGTTTTTATTTTATCATATAATGTTTTGGGTCCCATGTTACTTTTAAATATAAGTGTTTGCATTTTAATATTCATTGCTCAAAACTGAAACTTTTTGAGACATCATTAGCTATTAAGCCAAAAGTACAATACTTGATTGTTTTATTGCCTAATTTGGTAGAACAGTTAGTGTTCTTATCTTCAGACTGAACTGTCTCTTCTTTAGATGCTTTACTTAATTGTTGTCTTGCTTAATTTGATAGCATTGTTGATGTGTGTCTTTATATATAACATACAAGTTCATTTGGCAGGATCTTTGAGAATGATCTTTTCAAACAAGATTGGAGATCTAGGAAGAAGATTGAGATACTTCAGTATACAATTCTCAAATGGGCACTTGCTTGTCTTATTGGTTTAGCTACTGGTGTTGTTGGCTTTTTAAATAACCTTGGTGTTGAGAATATAGCTGGATTTAAACTCTTGTTCACCGGTAATCTCATGCTTAAGGAAAAGTAAGTGTAGTTTTTCATTGTTTATCTTTGTTTCTACGGCGTAATTTAACTCTATATATCCTGTTTGGATTCAGTGTGTATTGTGTTTTAGCTTATGGTCTTCTTATAACTGCAGATATTTTCAGGCGTTTTTTGCATTTGCGGGTTGTAACTTGATTTTGGCAACTATTGCTGCTTCACTCTGTGCTTTTATTGCTCCGGCAGCAGCAGGATCTGGTATACCTGAGGTTAAAGCATATCTCAATGGTATAGATGCTTATTCAATATTAGCTCCAAGCACTCTCTTTGTTAAGGTAAGATCCCTAAACACCTTCGTAACCTGTCTTTGTTCATTTAGACCTTGTATGCTTTTTCTAATATGATATATTTTGTATTGGAAGATATTTGGCTCTATATTTGGAGTTGCTGCTGGATTTGTAGTTGGAAAAGAAGGGCCTATGGTACATACTGGTGCTTGCATTGCTAATTTACTTGGACAAGGTGGTTCCAGAAAGTATCGGTTGACTTGGAAATGGCTTAGGTTCTTTAAAAATGATAGAGATAGAAGAGACCTGATCACTTGTGGTGCTGCTGCTGGTGTAGCTGCTGCTTTCCGTGCTCCAGTTGGTGGAGTGCTTTTTGCTCTTGAAGAAGCTGCTTCATGGTAATTTTTATATGTCTCTCTCATTCCTTATAGCTAATGTAATCAATGAGCATTTCTAAGTCTTTACTTTGATTAACTCGTTAGGTGGAGGAGTGCACTTCTTTGGAGAACATTCTTCACTACCGCAGTTGTAGCAGTGGTGTTACGAAGTTTGATTGAGTTCTGCAGATCTGGTAGATGTGGACTGTTTGGGAAAGGAGGTCTCATCATGTTTTATGTAAATTCAGGACCAGTGGTTTATAGCACTCCAGATTTGCTAGCTGTAGTTTTCCTAGGAGTTGTTGGTGGTGTCCTTGGAAGCCTTTACAACTACCTTGTGGACAAAGTCCTCCGAACATATAGTCTAATAAACGAGTATGTCCCATCTCAACGAGTTAACTCTTTCATAAAACCATTTCCTTTATGTGGAAGTTTAAATGTTACTCTCTTCCATGACTTACAGGAGAGGCCCAGGATTTAAAGTTATGCTTGTTATGGCAGTTTCTATTTTGAGCTCGTGTTGCGCATTTGGTCTACCGTGGATCTCACATTGTACTCCATGTCCTCCTGGAACAGAGGGTAAGTGCCCAAGCGTAGGTCGATCTGGCATCTATAAGAGTTTCCAATGTCCTCCAAATCATTACAATGACCTTTCCTCTTTACTTCTCAACACCAATGATGATGCTATTCGCAGTCTTTTCACATCACAATCTGAAAATGAATTCCAAATCTCCACTCTTGCCATTTTCTTTGTTGCTGTATTCTGTCTTGGCATCATAACATATGGCATAGCCATACCTTCTGGGCTTTTCATTCCCGTCATTCTCGCTGGAGCCTCTTATGGAAGACTAGTGGGTAGACTCTTGGGTTCAATATCTCAGCTTGATGTAGGTTTGTTTTCTCTTCTTGGAGCGGCTTCTTTCCTCGGAGGCACAATGAGAATGACGGTCTCTCTATGTGTTATACTACTCGAACTTACGAATAATCTCCTAATGCTTCCATTGGTAATGCTTGTACTCCTTGTCTCGAAAACAGTTGCTGATTGTTTCAACAAAGGAGTCTATGACCAGATTGTAACAATGAAAGGATTGCCTTATATGGAAGACCACGCAGAGCCATACATGCGCAATTTGTTTGCGAAAGATGTAGTTTCAGGACCTTTAATATCCTTTTCAAGAGTTGAAAAAGTTGGGGTAATATGGCAAGTTTTGAAGATGACAAGACATAATGGTTTCCCTGTAATTGATGAGCCACCTTTCACAGAAGCACCTGAACTTTGTGGTATTGCTTTAAGATCACATCTCCTTGTGCTTCTTAATGGGAAGAGATTCTCGAAACAAAGAACAACATATGGTTCACAAATTCTTAGAAGTTACAAAGCACGCGATTTTGCGAAAGCAGGATTAGGTAAAGGACTCAAGATTGAAGATTTGGATATAAGTGATGAGGAGATGGAGATGTATGTTGATCTTCATCCAATTACTAACACATCTCCTTACACTGTGCTTGAGACTTTGTCTTTAGCTAAAGCGGCTATTCTTTTTCGACAACTTGGACTGCGTCATTTGATTGTAGTGCCTAAAACACCAGGGGTTCGTGTCTTGTTTCTCTCTTCACTCTTCTATGTACTTGTTTTTAGGGGTGGGCATAAATCCAAAGCCGAACTGATTTAGGTGCTAAAACCGATTGGGTTATTGGTTAAATATTTCTTGGTTCGGTTCAGTTTTGGATTCGGGTTTTGGTTTTTCGGTTTACTTGAAAGAAACTGAATTATATAAAGGGTTTTCGTGTTTTTATTTCCGGTTCGGCCTTTTGGAGGTTTTTGGGTTTTTGTTTCTTTGGATTTTGTTTATGGNNTTGGGTATTTTTTTTTTGCAAAACCGAACCGAAACTAAAAAATCAAACCAAAACCAAAGCGAATTAAATCGATTTGTGTTTGGTTCTTAATATGTCTCAGTTCGATTATCTGAAAACCAAAAAAACCGAACCGAATCCGAACCCGAATGTCCAGTCCTACTTGTTTAATTAATGTTTGTAACACATATATGTCATTGTATTGCAGAGACCACCTATTGTTGGAATATTGACAAGGCATGATTTTATGCCGGAACATATCCTTGGACTCTACCCTCACATTGATCCCCTCAGGTGAGTATGGTTAATAGTTTATAGTCTTTGTTGTTGCTTTCATTTTTTTGGTAATCTAATTGGAAATTGCTTTATTTTTTCAGGTGATAAGGAAGGCAGAAACAATTCTTTAGAGTTTCCTACAATTTATGATGCAATAATATGTGAATATCAAAATGTGAAACCAAGATGGCCAATTTGCTTTTGCCTTCATGTCCAACATTTTTTTTTTTTTAAATTTTGTTTGGTTTCATAGTTTAAACCAAGCCTTTATTTAAAACAAAAGCTACAAAAAAACAACCACAAAGCTATCGGAATTTTTGACAGACTTATTCTGTTGGGAAATTTTCGAGTCTCATATGCAACCAATTGAGAAAAATGAGTCACATATGCCTTAAGACAATTAAAAAGAGTGAGATTACATTTTTATCCTTAATGAAATGTCATATTTCGAATAATGAGATCATATATTTGGCATTGTAAATATTTTCAATATAAACATGGTATCTCATTGGTTTAGGCATTTAACGCGTTCAGGATTCGAATTCCCAATTTTGCTTTAATTAGATTTTTTAGTTGGTATAAATAATCCAACTGGTACAACT
The DNA here is from genome assembly GCA_000411055.1 of Leavenworthia alabamica. Taxonomy (NCBI): domain Eukaryota; kingdom Viridiplantae; phylum Streptophyta; class Magnoliopsida; order Brassicales; family Brassicaceae; genus Leavenworthia; species Leavenworthia alabamica. Next base: position 3,919 of record KE159267.1, on the reverse strand, counting down.
ACGATGTTACAACTGGTTCAACGGGTATTGTAGTTGAATTTGAAGCCCAACTTGGATTTTCATTGACCATTTGATCCAAAATCAAATATTCTTCAACCAATATCCTATTTGGAATATTTGGGTTGTGCCAAAACCCAAAAAGAACGGCCAAAATTGAAGATGTCAAATTTTAAGAAATTTTTTCGATTTCATTCAAGTGAACAAACAAATCCAGATATGTTCGATCTCAACAATTTCTTGACATTTTTCTATATCATATTTAATACTACTCAGCATTAAGAAACTTCAGAACAAGATAGAACCCAACAAAATGACTTAAAAGATTTCAAGCTCCGTACTTACCATATTCGGCCGAAAAGAAACAAATTCCAGATTAATGAGCTTCCTAGGCTCGACCATTTCACTTTCAGCCCACTCTGCCACGACCAGAAGATGATTTCAGGCTATTTTAACTTAGCCAAGACAACAAGCTCAATTGAAATTCAACCAGACTTTACTCTAAAGGCCACTTATCTTATTTGGCACCTTGCACAACAAACTAAGAAAATGACACCTTTCATCTTGATTCTTTTTGATATGAGCTATCCTAGATATCCAAAAATCCACATTGTTCACCAAAGCTTCTATGAATTCATTATTTCCTGTCCAAAATTTCAAGATACAAGGCGAATCTCAACTTTCCATACTTGGCCACAAATCATATCAAGATTTTGATTTTTTTTTTTAATTTTGTTTCTTTTTAAACATGTAGCTCCTCTATTTAAACTATCTTTTGCTTCAGTTGTAATCAAAATGAATTCAGTAGTTCGTTCTTTAATCTCTTTAGCCGAGCATGGCCAAGGGAAATTTTTTTCTTTCTTCCATAAGTGAGATTCTTTTGAGAGAAAAAGTTCTACACTGTATAAAAGATTTATCATCCTTCTTTGTCGTGTAATCAATCCATCTTCACACTCTTTTACTTAGATTTCACAAAAGAAAGATTGACGCCAGCTTGTAGAATCTCCATCCCCAAACATTATCTTAACTTTATCTAAATCAGAAACAAAGAGAGAGTTTGACACCAGTCTTGAGTTTTTCCACACCACGCCTTTAGTAGCCTTAGGACTACACCTGGTAGGCTGGCCAACATTCACCCGGTCGGGCGACTATACATCACCCTTACCTGGTCGTGTGCATCACCCTACTCGGTAAGGTGCTTGCCCAGAACACTCTCCCTTCGAAATTCATCACCCAAAACCAGCCACCAACCCCATAATCTTACATGCACACATAAAATCACATCTAGGGAAGTTAGGTATACCTTACTACACCTCCTATTAGCTTGGATCACTGCAATAACTAAGAATACACCTTCTTCAAGAGCCAACACAAAAAGGATCCATCTCAATCACTTTTCTTAACTTGGATAAAACACTAAACAACATGCTATAAGAGCTTACCCTTACCTCTTAAGCACCACAACACAAGATTCCACTAGAATCTTTACAAGTTCTTCAAGATCACCCTTAGAGAGATGTGAGAGCACAATGGGGGAGTTATAAGCTTAGGGGGGATTCTAGAGTCAAGAAAGTGAAGAAGAAATGGGGTAACACCCCACCCATTTCTCTCCC
>KE159266.1:82758-131025 GCA_000411055.1 Leavenworthia alabamica | reverse complement strand
AGGGCGGCGGAGTCGTGGTAGAGGAGGTTGAATTCAAGAACCGATGGACGGTTGGGATCGTCTGAGGTTATATCGGACGGAGATGAGGGCTTTGTGAGATTTGATGGGAAACAAAGATTGAAGCTTTTCCACAAGATTTTTGGCATTGTTTGTTGTTAGAGAGAAAGAGTGTATAGAGCAAGTGTAGAAATAAAAACTAGTATGAATGTGTCAGATACGATCGTACAGCAACTTATAGTCCCCACAAAGTCGTACTCTTTGGAACATACTATGAGATCAATTCTATTTTTGTATTATTTGGAATTTATCATATAGTTTTATTGGAGGAATCTCATAAAATACGAATGGGTTGTTGTTTTCCTTGTGGGTATCTATCCTTCTTTCAATCTCTATCACATAGTGTTGTTGCTGTTGTAGGGACATGTCAAAACTTGTCGACAAAAGCTCTGGAGACATCTAGATTCAAATCACATGGTTCTTGAAGTTGTCAAGTGTGAACATCAGACTCACATAAAACTCCATTGTAAATCTTGTCATAAGATACAATCCTAGTCCCGATCGTTTTCAAACTCTCTAAATACTGTCTGATTCCTATGTAACAATTTTGTGATGGACCAACAAAACCCTGTGAAGCAAACTGGTTAAGGCCAATTAATGTTTTATGTAATTAAAATGAGTTTTGAGATAATTGAGTCCTAAAGACGTACACGCAAGAGATCTCACTTCGATGAATCTTGAGCTTATAGAGTGTTCATTAACGTCACAGGTCATAGTGAGTACACTTGAGTAAGAAGATTTCAAAGCTAGATGTAGTTCCACTGTTTTGGTCGGAAGTGACAACTTTGAAGTCATTAAATTCGTTACTTCTTCAAATTTTAGAAAGTTTGATGATATATCATTTCGTTTCAATTATGTTTGTATTGTCATTTTAGTCAACTGGTTTGCTTTTCAAGGTATGCCTAAAAATGCTTCTATCAATGTATTAGTTTATGATTAATTGAAATGAAGATCTAGTTGTACAAAAAAAGTATTAAAATACGATACTTATAAATATGTGTATAAACAGAGATTTTAAAGAAAGTTTAGTGATTATGTCGATTCACTTTCTAAATAAGTTTTTATGTTTCAGTGAAATTGAAACAAAACAAATAGTTCGCTAACAATACAAAAAAATATATTCAAATTTTCTATTATTCAAAATTTTTGAATAGAATCTAATAAATCACACTATTAAATTATTAACTATTCAACTAAAACGACGTCGAATAGTCAAAAATATTAACTATTCTACTAAAACGACGTCGAATAGTCAAAAATATTAACTATTCTACTAAAACGACGTCGAATAGTCGAAAATATCTGAATATGAATATTCGTTTCGTGCCCAAACCTCGGCCCAAGAACGACCCTATACTAAATTGATCCAGCTCATTTTCTAGTCACCTCTCAAACCCTACAATAAATACTTGGAGGATGAGTTCTTGTTCATCCAAAGGCCGCTCCTTGGAGTATACCGGCCTTAGCTTCAACCATCATCGAAAGCTTCAGAAATTGAAATTGATCGGTTCCGAAGTCTCTGAGATTGTAAGTCCTCTCTTCTTCGTAGCTGATTTGCAGTTTCTGCTTCTCTGAGGAATCGAAACTTGTTTTTTTTCATTCAAACATGTATGTTCATCATGCTTTAGATTTGTACATTTTCTTGCTTGAGTTATAAATATTCAAATTGTATATTTGATCAATTCAGAATATATAATATATATAATACAGAGCTATATCAATGTTGAAATTGAAATTGTATCTTTGATCAATGCAGAGTATATTACTATATTGTATCTTATTTGTGTTGCTTACAGTTATAATTCAAGAATCCAATGGTATTTGTGATTTGATTGTGTAGGTATTCTTATATCATGGACTTGATGGATATTGACAACAGTAGAGAAGAACCGGTTCTAATTCAGCTAAGAGCAGTAAGGCCAATGGAATCTGGTAAAGGTTTGCCTTATGCTCCTGCTGATTGGCCTAATCCTGGAGATACTTGGTATTGGAGGGTAGGACCGAGAGTAAACCGTCAAGGCAACTTTCAGGACAGATACTTATATCCTCCTACGAATCTACCTGGTTTAAGTGAAATTCTACTTAAAAATAAGGCATTTAGGAGCAAGTGCTCACTGGAACATTACATTCGTGTTAACTTCCCTGAGACCGATGTTGAAGAGTTCTTTGCTTCTTTCAGCTGGTGTATACCCAGTAAAGATGGTTAGGTTCTATTAACTTTACACATATCTAATCAATTCAAATAAGAACTACTATGATTGATATTGAATTACTCTGATAGGAATACATGTTTATACTTGATTTTTATCTGAAATGTTTTTCTCATTGGTTCTTTTTTGTTGTTGATAGGCATTATGCCTCAGAAGCAGGATATGTTGCCAGTGTATAGCTCAGATGAAGATCCAATGCATGATAAGACAATTGATATTGCGGTAGCGGTTTGTAAGGCTGGTAATGACAAATGCAGGAGTCTGAGTCCTCCGAGTGGCATTGAATTATTACCAACAATGCCTTGTGACATTTGCTGTGAAGAACCTAATTTCTGCTCTGATTGCTGTTGCATCCTTTGCTGTAAGTCAGTAAGTTTTGAGCATGGAGGTTATAGCTATATAAAATGTGATGCTGTGGTTTCTGAGGGTTATATATGTGGACATGTTGCTCATTTGAACTGTGCTCTTCGAGCTTACATGGCTGGAACCGTAGGAGGCAGAATCGGGTTGGATGCTGAATACTGCTGCAGGCGATGCGATGCTAAAAAGGACTTAGTTCCACATGTCAACAGGTTCTTAGATATATGTAAGATTGCAGAATACAAAGATGAGGTGGAGAAGATCCTGATTCTTGGTAGTTGTATCCTGCGACGTTCACAAAGAGAGAATGCTATGGAACTGTTGAATAGGATCGAAGGAGCAATGTACAAGGTATGATATACTGTGCAAAATGTAACATGTACTGGATTTTCATGAAACTAATGTCTAATCTTTTTTCAGCTTTATTTCGGCGAGAGCGTGGAAGATCCTCGTAATGATGATACAATACCACCAATATCGTCAGGTACTTCTCCCTGATCATGACCCTTTCCTTCTGAAGATGATTTAATATTCATTATAACATATTATCTTCGTTCTTGCTGTAGATTTATCTAACACTGAAGAAACTAAAGATGGTGGTGTAGTGCAAGGTTTAAAAGATGTGACTCCCATCGAGCCCATTCCATTCAATCATCAGGCTGAGGTACACAAACTGGATTATGAAGTCTGCGACGCTCTAAAAACGCTGAGAGAGAGCCAGGAATCTGAGTACCAAATTGTAGAAGGCAAGCTTCATGCTCAGAAAGAGCATCTCGATGGTCTGTATAAGCAGCTAGAGAAGGAGAAGGCAGAGCTATCGAGGCATGTATCAGGTACAACTGCTGCAAATGAATTGATGTCAAATGTGTTGAAGATATTGGATCAGATCAAAAAAGAAGTCACAAAGCTTAGAGAAATGGGAGAAGTAGTAGCTAAGCGATTTGGTAAGACACCTAGAGGTATTCTTTAAGACTACCTTTCGTCTCAGCATTAAGGACTAAGATTAAATTTAGCGCAGCAATACATTTGCTACAACATTTTTCAACATCGACATTGTTTTAAGCAAACGTCAAACGCTATTTATGATTCCTTAAGACTTATTCAAAACACTTCATATGCAAGTTTCTTCTTTGGTGATAACGAGTAATATTATCAATTTATGCACTTCATACCAAAACAAGACATAATTATGGGTTAGAAAGACAACCCAGTCAATGTTAATTAATAAACTCACAACTCCAAATTTGAAAATCGTATACTATAGCTTCATGTCATAATTGATTTTAGATATAAATCTTGAAAATTGATCTACAACTTGGTATAAAAAATCTTTAACAATAAATTTGATAATACTATTTTATATTAAAAATTTATATACTATCAAACCAAAAAAATACTATTATAATGATAATATATGTTGAGGTTAAAAATAATAATAATATACGTTTACATATATGATTATGAATTTATGATAGAACTAGTTTGTGTTGTTACAGAAGCAAACTTAAAACTCATCAAAACCAAAAAAAAATCAAACTCGAAAACTTGTGTCTTCTTGGACAAAAAGTTAGTTAAGTTAGTTAAGCATAAAAAGTCAAAATAAAAACAAACTTTCAGAATTACATTTTTACCCTTTTCCCTCCGCTATATAATGTACACACCAAACATGCACAAAATAAAACCTCTAAACACAAAATGCAACCCACTGTATTCATAATCTCAGCCTTAAGCTTATCTCTACTTTGGAATTATTCAATGATTCTTGCTCAAATCAACACTCCATGTTCACCTACTAGCGCAACAAGGTGCATGGATTTTCTAACAGGAACTAATACTTCTCCAACCTCGGACTGTTGTGGAGCCCTTAAGTCTTTAACCGATATGGACTGCTTGTGTATGATCATTGTAGACAATACATTTCCAATAAATCTTCCTGTAAACCGAACTCTAGCCATCTCTCTTCCTCCTGCATGTGGCCTGTCACCTAATATCTCCGATCAATGCAAAGGTATCTAAAAGTCTCTTTTGTTTCTTTTTGGGTGTTCTTTCTTGTATAAACATTAAACGATATCTTCTAATGTCTGATCAAAGTATCTATGAAACTTTGCAGATTCTAAAGCACCTCTCCCAGCTCTAGGTACATTGTTTTCAATATATATATTAATTAACATAAGCTCATTAATAAACGTAATGTGCAGAGCCTGATTTTTCCGGTCCGATTACTTCTCAGACAACTTGGCAATATGGTGATGGTAAGCCAAACCGGACAACCAAAGAGGAGAATAATTCCGAACCGGACAAAAGAAGAGGCTGGAAGTGTCCAACTCATTCAGCCTCGTTGCCTTCTTATTCATACTCTCTCAAGCTGTCGCTTCTTCTATTCGCTTTCGCCTTTGAGATTAAAGACTTGTTCTAATTAAGTTACAGATTTATACAATATTTAAGATGTTATTTACTTTCTTATTTACCTAAATATTGTTAAATAATGTCGAATTGTGTTATATTTGATGTATCAGTATCTTATGAATAATGAAAAAATATATTCCACATTTATCCACAAAATGAATGTGATGCATTTGAAATGGGCCTCAGCCAAAAGCCCAAAGAACAAATCCAAATGTAGCCTTTGTCCATTCACAACTTTTTTCCTTCTTACAAGCTTTTTTTAACTAGAGATATCTTAATCAAGAACTAAGTAAATTTTATATTTACCCAATAAAATTTTGTGGTATACTAAACGAGATTACTCCACATGTTATTTAGTTTCCTGAGTGTAGTGTCTTTTAAGCCTCATAATGTATTGTTTGAGAGCTAAGTGAGGACACAACTGATAATTGATTTTAGTCTATTTTAATATATAGTATTTTTTTAAATAATGAAGGAATTATATTGGGAAAACACAAGTGATGATTGGCTGTGTAATTAATCATATGGCTCCAAAATCTACAAGAATATTCATTTGTTTATTATAATCAATAAAACATTGACAAGCATTGTTGTGAATGTGATCAACAAAAGCTGAAAGAAGACAAAGCATGAGTAAACAGAAACAGATAAAAGACAAAGCATGATTTATACTAAACAGTAAACACTCTCTCTTTTTTTTTTTTTAGTTTTTTTTAATCATTCCCTTATACGTTTACTGGTCCAGTCTCTGTCTCTTACAAATAATATCTTCTTATAAAGGTTAAATACACAAATCGAAATCTCGGTTTTGGAAAAGTTCTTGTTGGGAGGTTCTTTGAATTAGTATCCCTTAGAGAATCTTGAATTTGTTGTGTATTTTGTTGGAATTTAGTGAAAACATCATCTCATCTGTATTTATCTTCAAACAAATCTTAGTTGATTTTAATATTGATGATATTTTATTAACAAAATCTGCAATCAAGTTCAAGTGTCCGATTATTATTATTTATTTTTTTCAAATTTGATTATGATACTTTTTACATTTTTAAGAAATTGGTTGACAATAGAATTGGTATCACTTGACTTTTCCTTTTTGGAAATTATCATAAAGTAAAGTGAAAATATAATTTCTTTCGTTGCATTTGTCGTAATCCTTATATAATAATTAATAAGCCTTGCAATATAATAATCCCGGGGACAAAATTACACTTGATAAGAAGGAAAAAACAATATTTTCCCTAATACTAATGGCTGCTAAATCAAATGAATGAGAACTTTTAGAAGAAGAAAATTAAAGAAATTCCATATGTCCACTTGGCAGTTTCTGATTGGGTTAGCTAAGAGTGCCTGCACAAATAATAACAACAAGCTGTTTAAAACAAAATTGTTTACATTATACAATTACTGGAAAAAGAGTAATTAATTTCTAAGCAAAAATAAAATTCAATGATATTATCAAATGAAATTATTACCTTACAACGTTGCTGTAAAATGCACATCCACCGAAGTTAGCAATAACCATAATGCAAAACCATCGGTTTGGTTAACCGAGGCCAAAACTTACAATGCCAAAAAAGGAAAACAATTTCTAAACCTGCAAACCGGAAATTGCACGGTACGATCAGTTAAAAATCGAAACGAGAACTAAAAACGTAATAAAAAATTGACTAACCTGTTTCCTGAGTTAAAGTTGCAATGCTATGTCTCCTTCACTCTCAAAGAACCAAAACCACTTTTGTTGACCTGACAAAAGCCAGTCCAATTTAACCATGAGTGGAAATAATATATATAAAATTTAAGATCACGAAATTGTTTTAATCTTTGAATTCTAACGATTTACTGTGATTTTATTGCAGAGTTAAAAGCAGTTAGACAGAGATATGAGAATATGCAGTGGACAAATCTTTCAAGATTCAATGTTGTGTTCCTTAAATGAACTGAGAGAAGGCATTGGCTCATATCTTGGTTGAGATTACCACCTTTGCACATTAATGCAGAATTATAGACTGGTCTCTATTTGAATCTCAGGACCACAGATACTTGTGGTTCTCTTTGATTTTGGACCAACTCATGTCACTCACACTATGACTCTTACATTTTGATCTTAGCTACTTATGTCCCAGTTTTTGCTGGTTTGGTGACTTTTAATCTAAGTTTTCCATGCATTTGATCACAGTTTAAACTAGTTTAACTATAATCTTAGATGCAAAGAAAATAGAAATGAAAGAAATGTTACCTTAAAGAGCGGAAACACTGAAGAATCTGTGTGTTTCTAGAAGAAGCTGAGCTCGGTGTATCCACGGGAATAAGGTAAGAGCTCTTCAGTTTGGAACCGTGAAGTGGAGTAACTTGTGGTTCGTTTTAACCTATTATGAGTTGACTCAACCTCAGCACAGAAAATGCCATAGACTGGCCTATGATCTGAGAACCGTGACTCTCCTCTTACATAAGATAACTGATGCAGTCCTTCACCATACCACAATATCCTATCACACCTTTTGGAAACAAAAAACAATGTTAGATGAAAGATTCATATAACACAAGTTTTCTTGTTTTCTTACCAAGCAGGAGTGCGACGTTTCTCCTTGGGATACAAATCATCTCCAGAGTATCTATCTGAGTTCCTTGAGTACTTGTACGTTGGTGGGAAATAGATCTTTCCTTCGTTCCATGCCTTGAACACATGGCCTCGTCTCTGCTCTATTCTCAACTGCAATTACACATTACCTTATCCTCAACTGCAGTTACCTTCATGCACTTTCTACAGATCATATAAGCATATTCTAGAAACGTACCTGGTCGTTTTCTAGTAAAGCTCTCCAGTTCTGCATCTCAACAAGAGCTTTGGCTGATCGGTAAGACAATGCTATGCGGTAGTTTAGATCTCCAAGCCATATTATCCGGCTGGTATAAAGATATGAGGAATTGGATCAAACAAACTGTTTCTTGAAGTACAATTTCAATGTATGAGAAGTAAGTTCATGAATCTTTACTCATGTTGAAGGATGTTCTCAGGGGATTTTTCTTCCTCTGAACTCCGAACACGAGGAAACCTTGTTTTCTTGAGTATCTCCATGACATCAGAGTTTCTCTTTAGCTCATCACCTTCTTTTTGTCCAGAAGTTAAGTGTGTACAAATGAAGCAAAAGCTTGTTTGATGGAGCAACATGCTTACTGAGATTGATCCCTACAAAGAACCAAAGTCACTATTATAACAAAGTGGCTATCTAACTAAAAGAACAGAAGAGTTGAGTAATGAAGAACAAAGTCTTGCCTTATTTCCGAGATATCCCATTAGTCCTCTGCCAACACAAGATACTTTCATGTTCTTGACGTGTTCCCTTAGCTCGCTTTTCACCCAAATGGTTAAGAAGATACCCACCATTTGTTTGCTAGCAACTAAACAGTACTGTGAAGAGTTCAATGGGATGCTATACCCGTTCTCGTTTGCTGCAGAACCTGGTGAGTACAAGACAGTGCTAGGAGAATCTCCAAGAACATTATCATCATCTGAAGATCTTGAAAAGTCACTTGGCCGTGAATAATCACTGGGTCTAGAGTAGTAATCACTTGGTCTAGAGTAATCACTCGGTCTAGAGTAATCACTAGGCCTTCTAGAGTAGTCACTAGTCCTTCTAGAGTAATCACTAGTCCTTCTAGAGTAGTCACTAGGCCTGTGACTGCTACTGCTACCACGGAAACTGGGGTCGAAATCACTTGGTCTGTGGCTGAAGAAGACACGATCACAAACGCTGAAACGACGGTCAACACCTGATTGAGGCATTGAAGGATCATTCCATGTACTACTTGGTGTCTGAAAAGATCGTCTGTGGAACAAAGTTGAGTTATTTTGCCTAGTGGATCCAGAAAAATCAGCATCAAGCTCAGCAATGGGCACAGGGATAGGGGAAGGTGTGTGATAACCGCTGGTTCCACTAGTTCCTGATATGTTATTAAGTGTTTTACGTATAAGAGAGAGCCATTTCTGAGCAGGTCCATTGTCTTCAGCTCCAAGAACATTTCCAGCATTAAGAGGAACAATTTCTTGAAATCTGAATTTGAATAAAAAAAGCAAAGATAATAAAAGAAGACTCATCAAGAATGAAGCCACTGATGTATATTTAGAAACATACCCGAGTACATATATATCTGCAGGAGCTGAAGAATGAAGCCACTCATCAAGGTTTAAGTCAGAAGAAGGAGAGCGTCCAGCTACGTTCCAGGTAGCTACAAGGATGCTGCTCAAAGTAATCAACACTATACATTTCAGTACAGAACACACAGTTTTACAAGAAACATATGTGTTTGTATATAGATGATACCTATAGTTTTGGACATCAATGATCCTAGGATTCTCATAATTCATTCTCCTTTGCTGAGCTTGTTGGTCCCAGTTCTTACTTAGTTTCTCTGTGAAACCCACAAATCATTATATTTTAAAAAAAAATCATTTTACCAGTTTGATCAAACATGTGACTGATTATATATATATGAATGATATTTACCAGGTTTGGTCTTATTGATAGTGGAGGGAGCTTTCTCGGCTGAGAAGCTACATCTGTGCTGCTCTACTTGAACTTCTTTAATCAAAATGAACAAAGCAAATATTAGAAACATAATGATCCAAGTTAACAAAATTAAGTTAAAAGAAGGAAATAAAGAGAGTTTAACCAGGAGCAGAAGTAGACACATCAGTTTGAAAGTCTTCTGTTTTGCTTTTGATATTAAACCATTTCCTGACCATCTTCTTGGACCATGCCAGCTTCATTTCAGATAATTCAAAAAAATCTTGAAATTTCCATGAAGATGAGCAAACAAGAAAAGAGAGAGTAAAAAAAAAAAGAACCTTAGTAGTCTTGGATTTGTCTTTGTCTTGTCTCATTGTTGGCTCTTTTCTTTATTTCCTTAAACAGAAACTCAATTCTTCCATAAACCAAAGGAAAAGGGCAGAAACGTTTCCTTTAATTTACTCAACAGAAATCTTCTAAAAAGTTAAAAGTTTGAATCGTTGCCCACTAGAGATTTAAATTTCCAAAGTTTTAAATAGACTTTGGTTTGGCCTTCTGGACCAGACAGAAGGTTAAGCAAAAGTAACGAAGAAACTAGCCGAGTGCTTTCCTTGTTCTTGCTCTTGTTCTTGTTCTTGCTCTTGCTATTGTTCTCTGTTCTTGCTCTTGTTCCTGTTCTTGCTCTTGTTCTTGTTCTTGGTTCTTGTTCTTTGTTCTTGAGAGAAGGTTTTAATGGTGGAGACAAAAAAAAAAGGGAAGTTAAAAAAAGAGAAAGTGTCGAAGAGACATCTCAATTCTTGAAGAAGAAAGAGACGAGAGAGGACAATGGAGTCGCAGATTTAAGAGAGATAAAGTAAAAGTGAACTCTTTTGGTTCTGAAATAAGAGAGAGAGATAGAGCTTAGTCAGTCATCAGTCAGTCCTTGTATGAAACGGCAAAGTTAAAGCAGAGTGTATTTATTTTGAACACCATTTAAAGTAGTTGCTCTCTCTCACTATTTCTTTTTTTTTTAAATAATAATAATTCGGTATTAATGATTTTTTTAGAATCTTTTAATGATCTAATTTAATATCACGATTGACAGAAGAACCCATTGATTAGATTTTCAAAACAAAAATTAAATATTTGCAACGTCTTTCTTTATTCAAATCGTATTCATTTTTTTCCAATAGCTTTATGTTGTTGTTGTTAGACTTTTTCAACATATTTGGCTATTCTACTTTTATTTTCTACGAAATTTATCTTTACTTAATTATCGAGTTTATCTTTACACATTTCAAATGTTTTTGACTGAAAAAATTTATCTAGTTTGAACATAACACAAAGTCACAAACTATACTGATATGATTTAACCGATAGTTTTGCCATACATAAGCCCACTACTAAGCCTACTAGATCAAAGTTACATTAAGCCCATTTGAAATTAAGCAATCCAACTTACGTTACAAACCTCATCTGAGTTAACCGCTTTAGATTTAACCGATATAACTCAAGCCCATTAATAAGCCTGTAGATTAAACCCATTAGTCTTTATTGTTGGATATTAGTTCTGCATCTGGTAGTTCAGATCCACGAAAATCAAGCTCGAATATTTTATAGGCCCATTTTATGGCACTATTCAGTGGGCATAGAAATAATATAAGCCCAAAATTTAAGCTTATTAACGTGAACAATTATATTGTATACCCCATTTTATGGTTCAGTGGGCTTTAAAATATAATAGGCCTATGTTGATAATTATCAACATATTTAGAGCGCGTGTTGATAACTCCCTCAATTATTAAAATATTTTAAAATTAACATTTTTTTAAAGGGGTTAAACCTACAGATTTGGAGCGCGTGTCGATAACTCGCTTATAGTGCAAGTGGGTATGTTTTTCAATATAATATTATCAAAGACAGTTTTATAGGATTTATGTTAGCGTAGGGCCCACTGCCAATACTTCACTAGATATCTTCTATGTTTTTTATATATTTTATGCAATCATTATTTTTTCTAGTAATTTACAAATGTTTTTTTTTTAATTGTGGCCTGACGGCGGAGAATTCCAGACAAGCTTCAGTTGCATCTCAAGTTGATGGCTCAGTCAATTTATCTCGATTCCTAAGCTTAATTTTGGAAGCTTCTAACTTTGAATGTACGTTTTCTGACAACCCTAGACAATACTTTGTGTTACTTCCTCATAAGCAAACATGTCCAGCTTAGTTTTTTTTTAGTTTTGAGAGAGCAACGATGTCGGTGTATTTATGAACTGAATCTAAATGACATCATTAGAAACCAGATTGTGAATTGTATTATAATCCAACGGACTGAACATTTATCTTCAGGTTCAATCTTAAAGAAAAGGATAAAACTATGACAAAATGAAACTACAAAATTTGCAAGAAGATAAACAAAAACCCCAGTTGAAACAAAACAGAAGCATAGTCTTGTCATATGTGTGTAAATAAACTAAGACACTGAGGCATTATGGTGAGCAATTGCTGCATCTTCTTTATTTGTCTCAGACTTCTCTCATCTGTTATTAAAGGCCAAACCTCAGAATGACAAATACTAAAAGCAAATCTACAATTAAGTCAGTGACAGATAGAGAAGGAGACCTCTGTATTCTCAAGATTGAACAGCTAATTTCTGAAGGTGTTGGAAGAACACTTGAAGACTAACATCATCCGTGAAGATTATATCAGAACCCGCACTCATCTCACTTGCGTTGTTGTATGTTGCCGACGGATTTAGCTTTGCTAACAAGAACCTTGCCTGTACATTATTGCCAAACGTATCATACAAACAGTAGCAACTCCAGTAGTATTCCAACGTATAAACACACATAAAAATTCAACTACAAACTCAGAGATCAACAAACTACTAACCTGGGATCCATGTTGATCACATACAACTAATCTCGGTACAGGGAAACGGTCACGGACGATCATCTGAGCATCTTCTTGAGGGGCTTCCAGAAGTTGCGCAAATGCCTTGACAAATAAAGATATCAAATGAAACATGTGAGGCTGAAATAAAAGAAAAACCATGGTCAATTGTATAGTCATTACCTGGTGTTCTGGCTGATTTTGATATCCCATGTTGCGCCACTGCGCAATGGTCATTCCATGGAAAATGACAACACTAATGTAAGAATCCAACAGGAGGATTCGGTCTGCAGCTATGGAAGCAACATCCAACAATGCAGGTTGAGGTAGTGAGTTAAACGAATATGTTGTTAGAGATGGCTGAATCATAACGGCTGCATTTGAAATATTTTCTCGGTTCAATAGCATCCGGTTGTAGGCAGTTTCATCTGGACTATTGTTGAACACCTACCAATATCACCAAATGACAAGTTACAGGTGGGTGGACCAGATATTACAGATATAAATTTACAGCTTCTCATATCTCACTTACCTGAACAAACTGTGATCGTCGGAGATTAAATGTAAACTGGGGAAATAGTGAAAAGTTTGGATTTAGAGTAAATGAAGCAGGATCATCCTTACGGTAATCACCAAATTTAGAACAAAGACGAATAAGGTTCCGGTCCAGCCATCGCGTAGCATCAAACCCTTCCTGAGAAAGAACAATTGCCAGTAGTTAATAAGCTTGATAACCAAAAACAGAGTCTAGGTTAAACAATGGCGAAGATAGTTTTCAACAAAAGAATAAAAATAGAGACAAACGTTTCACAATCCAACATAAAAAAATACACCTGAATAGTTCTTTTGTACCAAGACTATACGTAAGAATTGGTAAAATGCAAATCAGTAAGTAAGGACGATCCTGCTTCATTTACCTCTGTTTCCATTTTCAAAGAAGCTAATCTTGCCACTACCACAGCAGCAGTTTCTTGATCAAAACCTTGCACCAATTCCTGCAGATGTTAAACACCTCATTAGATTTCATGTCGGTGTGCAAGAATAAATAGGATAAAAAGACCATGTGAGTCTGTTCGAAATGAAAATCAGAAAAACAAAATGTAGAATACAAATATACACCACCAGACAGTACCATAACTAAACACCAAGAAGGTAAACGTAACAAAATGTGGATACATACTAAAGAATTCTAGACAAACTCAACAGTAACTTAGCAAACTACTTTCTCCAAGTTGAATAAGTCCCAGTCCAAGTTGTATTAATTAATTAACAAGGAACAAAGCCTTGACTCTTTCAATAGCCAAAGGGTATGAAACAACAAAGACTAACGAAGGTATCAAAGAAACCAATACAAGGGCAATGAGGCAGGATATATTCAACCATTCTTGGGATATGGTAACACATACGAATACTAAATTTAGGTATCCATAATGAAGTAACAGAATTAAAAAATTCCTGAAGATAATGTGAAGTATTCTAACCTCTGTGCTAAGAGCAGTATCTACCCACTGTCTGGTAACAGTTGTAACTCGAAGTAATGTTTTACCCTCTGGATTTTGGTAGCTGCAATGATATATTTGACATTAGATTTCTATACTTTGGTGAGCATATTCAACCCGGAATTGCAAGAAGAGGATACCTTGTCATAAACTGTATATATAGCTGGGGATTTACACCTCCAGGAGTATTTGATTGATCACTAGAAGAAAGATCGAAAAACACTGTCAAACAAGTACTTTTGTCTAGGCCACACATTTTCCATGCCGTAGTATTCCCCTCTCCAATAACAGTATCAGCAACGTTTGGGCCTTTCTGCAATCGCTTCCAAAATAGCATAGCTGTTAAGCTATCTACCATAAATTAAAAAGAAAAAGATAAGCTTACGAGCATGAGTAGGTTCAACCTTTTGTAATGAAGCACAAGGTCCAATAATCCCTTGGATTTTTATGTCCTTCGTACAGTAGATCTCAAGGCTACCACTGAAATGAAAATTTAAAAATGAGTGAGAATGTCATTAACTGAGAATATCTTTGATATAACAGACATGGCAACATTATTTCAAACTTTCGATTAGCATGCAAGGACAAATGAAATAATAAACAGCAGCTCACTTAAAACAAAGGCCGAGAGACTGTTCGCCGTCTTCAAATACTCGCTTGAAGGAATCCTTGAATACAGAATGGCCAAAACTTTCTGATAAAACAACAAGTCCGCCAGTTCTTTCAACCGCAGCTTTCATTTCAGCAACACCAACCTAATTAAAACACCAAAAAGAAATAATTATGGTCCATGCTAAAGCAGGGTTAACAGATTTCCATGTCAGGAAGTAAAGATAGAGTAAGCAACAAGAAAATAAAAAAATTCTTCCACTTGGAAGCAAGAAAGATCGTTGGGACTTATAAATAATTGAGAGGAAATATGTTATAACAGATGTTCTCCATAAAATTCCTTAACATGATCATAACATTCAGGAAAAATAAATACCTGATCAAGTGCAGATGCGAAAAGGTCCAGTACATGACCTTGGTTAACCAATTGGTTTGCGAGACCATCATAAAATTTCTCCGCTTTCTTATAGAATGGAGCCGCATCTTTATCAAGATCTTTGTGTGAACGCAAAGGTTCTGATAGATCCTTTGACACAATCTGCAAAAACCAAAGATAGTACTAACTCAACAAAGAACTTTGTCTCAGAAGCCAAAAAAAATAACAGCGAATGTTTTGAGCTCTCCTCCTAACCCTTTGACGACCAAGATATTTGCAAGATAAATGGTCATATTATATGGATATGCATCACCCACCACACTTATCTCAGCAGAACACGGAAAAAATCCACCATAGTTCAAGATTGCATACATTTCAAATTTAGGCTAAACAAGAAATCTGATGCTTAATCAAATCCGACAACAAAAAGAACATATTTATCTCATCTTCCCCTAAATATCATGACCAACTGTTATCAGTAGTTCATTACCATTAGAACAGGTTCATAGATGAAAAGTAAACTAAATACTGAACATTTCCATAGTCAAAAAGCCAATGCTGCTCCCATTTTTCTCAAGCAACTCTAGAAAGAGAGGCAAGAACAAATGGAGTTACCGTGCCTGGCCCCTCAGAACATGGTCCTCCAATTAAAGCAACGATTCTAGCTCCAGTTCCAGGAAAACAAGCACCAAGAAGTCCCGTGGCTACACTCAAAGCAACTCCCGTACACCGTGACTGACGACGTCCAGCCTGGACAGGCCAATGATCCGTCTGAAGCTCATCCAACAGCTATATGCGAAAACAAATTTGATCAGAAAAAAGGAGAAAAACATAAACTTTTTCAAACCTCCACTGGATAAACTAACAAAAACCCACCGAATCTATGGTGAATTCACACTCGGAAGCTGGCAACAAGAATCTACTAACACCAGAATTTCCAGAACTGTCCCTCCCCATTGGAAACCCACCAACATGGGTTCGCCTCCCAGCAGCACCAAGACCTAACTGTTCCAGAATATGATCCTTTGAGATCTCTTTATCTCCTCTAAAGACATAAACTTTGGTCAAATCAGAAAACCCTAACTCATGGACATGCGCCTGGGTCCCAAACGAGACGAACCCAACCAACGCATTCTCGGGAAGCAATCCAATCGCCTGCTTCAGAGCAGATTTGGCAAATCCAAACTCCTCCTCAATCATACACGTATCCAAAACAAAAACAAACACCGATGGTGATGGCTGGCTAGAAACAGCACCACTCTGATCAAAATTCCCAACACCAGTGGGCTGAGAAGGGTTGGGAATAGTGTATTCAACAGTAGTGTACTGCGGATACAACTCACAAGGAAGATTCGTCTCAGACATAACATGATAATGAGGAGGGAAGTGATTACGCTGGAAGCAAATTGGACAGATCCAGATCTTAGCAGTGAAATCAACACGAGCAAAAGGATTAAGAGCAGCGGTACAAGTACGACAACGAAGAGGAGCATAAGGAACAGGTTGAATATCACGATGATAACGGATCGGAGAGATACAAGCAGCAACAGGGATCACACACTTACTTGCTTCAACTTTTGTACGAGGCCACACATTCCAGGTCATACGAACTCCATCGATTCCTTCAGGATCCATACACGCCATCTCTGACATTGTTTTTTAAGGTTACAGATCGAAAAAAGAATTTACCGAAATTGGATGAAAAAAAATTGATACTTTTGATTCTATATTTATGATCGATCTACAGTTTCTGTAAAAATCAGAAGAAAGCAGATACGAAACTGTGATCGGAGTGAAAGATTTTATGAGGTAATTGCAATTGTTAGAATGATTTAGGTTCTTTTGGTAACTGTAAATAATATTTGACCAAATCTTCAAATAATAATTATTATTTTTGGCATAAATCTTTCGATGTACATATATTCACCCTGTAGAAAATTAGGGAAAATATACTAAAAATAAAAATAAAAATATATTTTGTAAACTTTAAACAATCCATAATAAAATTAAGATACAACGGATGAACACTTTTGAATTTTGATTTCCATGAATAATGAGTTCTATTATACCCTAAGTATAATATAATAACAATTTTTTTACAATATTGGTTATGAGAACAAAATTGAAAATTCAGAAAACTGAATAAAGATACATTTTTCAAGATCATTCACATTCTCTTTAGCCAATATAATAAAAAAGCAAATATGTATAAAAACTCATTATCTAGAAATAAATTGGTGTTCCCTTTCTTCATCATCATCCTCATCTTGGTACATAGATTTCATAAATGGCTCAGCATCACGAATCGTCTTAACTCCACCATTAATAGATTCTTTATTGTCAACTATTATAACGGTTGTTGAGGCGGCGGTTGCTGCGGTTGCTGCTGCGGCTTGTCTATTAACGGCAGAGTATTGTTGAATGACTAAAACTGAAGCGTGCATTGTGAAATTTGATGAAGCTAATGTGTCTCCTATTGTTCCAAGCTCAGGACTACTGCTCCAATCGTTTAAACCAGCGGTTACTGGAGAATCTGACTCATATCCTCTTCCGACAACGTAAAGATCATACGAATTATTGTCTTCCATTTCTCTAATCGTAGAGATTGTGTCTTGACCATCGTTGACCACTTTTTCAATGTATTTTACTGAAGAATCGTTCATTGTCTTAAAATTAAACTCGTAGATGCACTCATCATCGACTTGTTTCTCTCTCTCATATTCCGCCGCAATTTTTCCGGCTGAAACTAGAGCTTCGCGTCCTGGAACGAATCTTACAACAGTGAGTTTAATTATGTGTTGTCCAACCATCCTCCAAGCGTATGCTAACGCCTCACGGTCGTCTGGACCACCGACGAAGAGCATTGCCACTTCTCTCTTCATTGCTTCGCCACGGAACGACTCAGAACGGATCATGGCCATACCACGATCCACTAAAATCCCAACCGAGCAAGGTGCGTGGCTCAAAACGTTTTGGTTAATTTCGGCGTGAGACGAGTTTCCTTCTCCCATTCGACCATCTGGTGTCAAGTGTTTATGGTAAGGCAATATGATGAAACAAACTCGCTTGTCCTCTGCTAATGCACATATGTCTTCGTGCATCGTTGTGTAAGGAGAAACCGCGGTAATGGTCTGAACAGTCATCGCGTCGTTGTTGACTTCCATAGCTTCAAAGCTCTCAGCAATTTGATCAGACTCTGCTCTGACTCTGTCCGAGAAGTTAGTTTTTGGTTTGCATTCATCGTTCATGATCAATAGTGAGGCCGTGGTTCTACCAGTAAGCTCCACAAGGTGAATAGCGTAGACGTTGAGAGGTGATCGTTTAGTTGGGTTTGAGACTTGTAAGAGATTGGTGATCCCAGAGACATTAGGTAGAACATGGACGCAGGCTAAGACGCAAAACTCTGTTTCTCCTTTGATCTTTTGGACAGTACGGTGCTTGTAATGAGTTAGTTTTTTCTTGGGCTTGTATGCAATTGCGAGAAGAGGCTCGACCACTATTGACATCACTAGAAGCGCGAGCATCATATGAGTGTACATTGGACTATCTAGCGCCTGCAAAAGGTTTATATAGTCAGAGGAAAAATGTGTTTATGGCAACAATAAGAATCTGGCGGATTGATTAGTACCTTGGTATCACGACCAGCATTAAGAACGACGAGCGATAAAGTTCCCTTGGTATTCATAAGGGCTCCAATTGCGAGTGCGTCACGCATAGGCATACGCATGAATAAAGAGACGATCAAAGTACTCACAATCTTTAATAAGAAAGAAGAGCAAATGACTAAAACCATCATGAGCTTATCAGTGAACCGGAGCATGAATCCAATGTCAACTCGTAATCCACAAATGATATAGAAGAGAGGCATGAGGATCCCAGAGAGGAAGTCATGGAGCTTCTCTTCAATCATGTTACGTATGATATGGTCGTGCGGGATAGAGAGACCGAATAGAAAGGCCCCGGTTATTGAGTGGACACCACATGCGTCTGTGATCAGACCACATAGGACAACACCTCCTAAAATGAACCAAACGTGTGTGTCTCCAATTTGACCTGACTTCATGGTCTTGGCGAATATCCATGTAATCCCCGGACGGATCACGAAGATACAGAGGAGGACGAAGATTACAGTGGATATTGTCACATATGGCATCATCTCGTTCCATCCCCCTTTTTTAACAAAACAAATTATCACAACTAGATTTAACAAATAATTGCATAATTTTGTTATATACTTACTTTTATTTTCGAGAAAAAAATATATAGATTAAATATAGGAGTCTATATAATAAATTTATTAAAAGGTTATAGGTTTATGGGTATTACTATAGGAGAGTCATATTTATTGCTAATTATCATTTACTTTAAGAAAATGTTAATTTATATATTTAATTAGATTTTTCTCTTCTAAATTTAAAAATTATTTAAATTAAAATTCTATAACATAAATGAAAGTGAAAAATAAGATCAAGAGCAAGTAACAAAAAAAAAATATTATAGAAAGAAAAACACTTAATATAAAAAAATATGTACAATACCAAAATTGAGAGATGATAAAAAATCACTATTGAACTTTTTTGGTTTTTAAATCTTAGAAAAGATATAATATATATATTCAATAAAAAAGAAAAATAAATTTTGTTAAGAAACAAATTTTAAATCATTTGAACAAATATATAGTTTTAAAAAACTATAAAAATTTGAAAATGTTTTTTTTGAAGATAGTGACTGCTCAAAATTAGGATTAAGTAATTAATTATAACAATTTTTATTATAATAAAATAAAATTTTTTAAAAATTTGTAAAATTGACACCTCATCCATCAAATGTATACAATATAAGTTTGGGTTCGGGTGTGTGTGGTCCATAATAATTGTAGTAAACTTTACCTGTTTTGCTAAAACTGGCGAATCCGAAAACAAGGAGGATCCATGTTGACAAATCAGTGATAATGGCTGCACACATAGCCGTACGTCCCATATCAGACCGTAACAACTTAAGATCCGCAAGGATCCTAGCCAAGTCAGGGAAGTTGGTACATGCTAGGGCGATGGACCAGAAAACACAACCGGAGATGATCTTGTCTGGATGACCATTACCCGGAAGATAGTAAAGAAAGGCACCAGCAGGTAAAGCGACAAAAATTCCCGCAAAGGCAATGATGACCGGTTTGAGTTCGGTGATCCGCACCATCCTCAGGTCCATCCCTAGACCAAGGAGGAATATATTGTAGACAAGAGCTAAGTTTGCGAATGTCTCAAGAACCATTGTGAATCTATAGGGGAATATATGTTGGATTACAAATTCATTGCTCCCAATCACACTTGGGCTAAACAATAACCCACACTGCAAAAAAAGAAATACAATCACAAATTAAACGAAACTGAGAAGCCAAGCAAAACTTATAATGGATATTGCAAACACACCAAGATCTGAGCTACAAAAGGAGGAAGATAAAGGGCTCTGGTTATATAGTAGAGGACACGGTAGCTAAGGTTGGCCACAAAGAGTTGCGTTATGAAAAATGGAAGAGAAGAAGCAAGAGTGCTTCCGCTCTCCCATCCTTTTTGTTCTCTCTTCTCAAAGAGAAGACTTTCATCGTAACATACGATTTTTCCATAACGTGATTCCTCAATCTCATAGATTGGTGACCCACTTGTCGTGTTCGTGGGGATTCCGGAAGACATCTCCTCCTAAGATGACTTGTCGGAATCCCCTGGTCGAACACAACATTTTTTGTCTAATACCCTTCGTATATATGCGTTAATAAATTGGCAAACTTTTTTCAAACATAACTGCTAATTATAGCTGATGTCTTAGTTTTTGAACCTAGCCATTCATTTTAAAGTATATTTTTTTGAATCCACTTATGAGATTTATGTTTTTTTCTATTAATACTTTTTTAAACGGATGGTTAAAAATGAATATTTTATTTCTACACATGTTTTGTATATCTTACTACAAGTCTGCAACGTATTCGTCTAAACCCATAATAAAGTGATGTGGTAGATGGCTTGATTTACTAAATAATCTTTACGCATGGAACATAACAGGAAGCTGGAATAGCTCAGCTGGTTAGAGCGTGTGGCTGTTAACCACAAGGTCGGAGGTTCGAACCCTCCTTCTAGCGCATTTTTTAAATCATGTAGACCTTGAGGGTAGATTCGTCATTTATCCATCTGACCCATTCATCTGACCCATTCATCTGAAACAGAACTTGGAATTAGAATCACTTCTGTCCGCCGATAAGACTGAGCCTTGTTGTTGTTATCAGACTTGAAGATTCATGGGTTTCCTAGTAGCTGCTATGAACTTTTCTCCTAACTTGATGCAACAACAAGTCAAATCGAAGCATCAATGTAAAAGTAACTTCATCTTCTTCTTATCTCTTCTCTTTTTTGAATCGAATGTTGAGGCAAGCAGGTCTCG
Source organism: Leavenworthia alabamica (assembly GCA_000411055.1). Classification (NCBI taxonomy): domain Eukaryota; kingdom Viridiplantae; phylum Streptophyta; class Magnoliopsida; order Brassicales; family Brassicaceae; genus Leavenworthia; species Leavenworthia alabamica. Next base: position 109,700 of record KE159266.1, on the reverse strand, counting down.
TCAATGAATTAATTTGATCTGTTTGAAAATTTGAAAATAAAGGAGATGAAAAGCTTCTTCAAGGCGAATCATCTTTGTTTGATCGTCGTGGTTTCTTGAATTGTATTGGTGCTTCTTCGTTTATGGTGGCCACACTTGAGTTACAAGCTCAGGCGTTAGAGGAGAAGGTAGAAGAAGAAGGAGGAGTTGTTGGTGCTTTCAAGACTTTGTTTGATCCTAATGAGAGAACAAAGTCTGGCAAAGAGCTACCAAAAACTTACTTGAAATCTGCAAGAGAGGTTGTGAAAACGATGAGAGAATCATTGAAAGAGAATCCTAAAGACAATGCTAAGTTTAGAAGAAGTGCTGATGCAGCTAAAGAATCAATTCGTGATTATTTAAGCAATTGGAGAGGACAAAAGATTGTTGCTGGAGAAGTCTGTATTTGTTTTTTTTTTTGTGTTCTTCATCTTTCTGATTGAGACTTGATGATAATTGGATCCATTGATGTGTCTCAGGAATCATATGCCGAGTTGGAGAATGTAATCCGAGCTTTGGCGAAGTTTTACTCAAAGGCAGGTCCTTCAGCACCACTTCCTGATGAGGTTAAGAATGAGATTTTAGATGATCTTAATAAGGCTGAAGAGTTTTTGTAACGATCATATCCCTTTTTGACATTTTTTTCTGTAATATGATTGTATGAAGCTACACAAGATCTGTGAGATGATATGCAAAACTAAAATGTCCCAAATTTGTTGTGAAACCCTGAATCTGGGTTGATAATACAAGTAAAGGAAAGTAACAAACAAGACTCATTTTACTGTCCCCGTGTTTGCTAGGCAGAAACATAACCTTGATGTTGTTGGTGTTTTATACTTTTGTTTACTCTCACTTTGATGTATAGTTTATGGGTTGTTAAGTGAACATGCTGAAGTTTGTGGTATTTTGTATGGATAGTCAAAGTTAAGGGGTTAAAGTGTAAACTTACGTTATTTACCTCTACGACCCTCTCTTCCAAAGTCTCTATATTTCCTCCTTATGTTCACGCGATACACTAAAACTTGAACGACATCCCTAAAGTTAACGAGACTGAAATTTCCAGGTACACTTTCAGTCGAGTCATTATCGAACTTGACTTATCCTGGGATTTGTTGTCTAGGGTTTCAGAAATTCCATTTTTTTTCTTTTTTTCTTAAGACGTGTTTGCTATAATTTTTCGATTTTTTGTTGTTGTTGAAGATATTAAGAGCAGAATCAAATGTAACTTTTTTCCCCCGAGTGAATACTAAAGTTCTTCAAAATATTAACTTTAAGCTGACGAGATGAGATGCTCAGGAAATTTGATCCTTTGATGTTGTCTGAAGAGGTTTCTGAGTGAAGTATTATTATGACTGTTAGATGGCCAAGAGTTCTAACGCCAAGTCTTCTTTCTCAAATCCTTAAGAAGCAGAAGAATCCAGTTACTGCACTTAAGCTTTTTGATGAAGCAAACGAGAAGTTTCCTAATTATGGTCACAATGGCTCGGTGTATGCCACCATGATTGACATCCTTGGTAAATCCAACCGTGTTGCAGAAATGAAATATGTCATACAGAGAATGAAGGATGATTCTTGTGAATGTAAAGATACAGTTTTTGCATCTGCCATCCGTACATTCTCCCGATCTGGAAGGTTAGATGATGCCATTTCTCTCTTCAAGGGTCTTCATGAGTTCAATTGTGTGAATTGGACTCTATCTTTCAATACTCTTTTACAAGAGATGGTTAAAGAATCGGAGCTTGAAGCTGCTTGTCATATATTCCGAAAGTACTGTTATGGTTGGGAGGTGAATTCTCGAATAAGAGCTCTGAATTTGCTTATGAAAGTTCTTTGTCAGGTCAATCGCTCTGACTTGGCGTCCCATGTCTTTCAAGAGATGAATTACCAGGGTTGTTATCCTGACAGAGACAGTTACCGGATTTTGATGAAAGGGTTTTGTCTAGAGGGGAAACTTCACGAAGCCACTCACCTGTTGTATTCAATGTTCTGGAGAATCTCACAGAAAGGTTCAGGTGAGGACATTGTGGTTTATAGAATTCTATTGGATGCATTATGTGATGCTGGGGAGGTTGATGAGGCTATCGAAATTCTTGGTAAAATCTTAAGAAAAGGACTAAAAGCTCCAAAACGATGTTATCATCATATTGAAGCTGGTCACTGGGAGAGTAACAGTGAAGGCATAGAGCGGGTGAAACGAATGTTAACTGAGACTTTGATCCGAGGCGCAATTCCCAGTTTGGATAGCTATAGTGCCATGGCTACTGATCTTTTTGAGGAAGGTAAGCTTGTGGAAGGTGAAGAAGTGCTTCTTGCAATGCGAAGAAAAGGCTTTGAGCCAACGCCATTTATGTACAGTGCCAAGGTTAAAGCACTATGTACAGCCGGGAAGCTGGAAGAAGCAGTTTCTGTGATCAATAAGGAGATGATGGAAGGTCACTGCCTTCCAACAGTTGGAGTGTATAACACTCTTATAAAAGGTCTATGCAATGACGGAAAATCAATGGAAGCTGTTGGATATCTCAAAAAGATGTCTAAGAAAGTATCTTGTGTAGCGAATGAAGAAACATATCAAACTCTAGTGGATGGTTTGTGCAGAGATGGTCAATTTCTTGAAGCGAGCCAGGTCATGGAGGAGATGTTGATAAAATCATTCTTTCCTGTTGTTGAAACTTACCATGTGATGATCAAAGGTCTGTGTGATATGGAAAGAAGATATGAAGCTGTGATGTGGTTGGAAGAAATGGTTAGTCAGGAATTGGTGCCGGACTCTTCTGTGTGGAATGCTTTGGCTGAGTCTGTCTGTTGTGGTACCATTGATGTTGTTGAGATACTCGAGCATCTAATTTGTAGCAAACCTTAGTCATATAACTAAAGATACAAATATTGAATCCTCAATTGAACAAAAACAGAGCCGGTCTTGTATGAATTTTTTCTCGGTTTGGTACATTTTTGTTTAAACCAAAATATTATGAAGCAGGTGGTGAAAACCAGACTAAACCGGTATCTGAGATTTATAAAAGACTGTTGAGATCTGTTTGGATTCACTTAAATATGGTAAAGAGATGATGATTTTAAAATGTGACCGACAACGAAGCCACGACTACAGTTACGGACAACACTTGGTTTCTTATCTTTTGTCTGTAAAAAGTTAACAAAGAAATTTAAGCTTTTTGGTGGCATAGAGGCCCCTCAAGATGACGATAATTGGAGAGCGGAAGAAGATGATTATCGATACTGATCCTGGAATTGGTATATTATACCCTACCCCTTTTACTGGATTCGCTTCCCATATCTTTATGTTAAGCCTCATCCGATGTTTCTTTATCGTCTTTGGAACTAGTTTATCCTATGCCCCGTTTAATTACTGATTCAAAACCTGGGTTTACGGGATTTTTAAAGATCTGAGATTCAAAATCCATGTAGTTTTTTTTTGTTTACTTTGACTTCACTCAAGAGAACTCTCAATGATGATATTATAGATGATGCAATGGCGATATTCGTGGCTTTAAACTCACCAGAAGTTGATGTGATTGGCCTCACTACTATCTATGGAAACGTTTACACTACTCTTGCCACCCGAAACGCCTTGCATTTGGTATCATCTTCTTCTTATAAATTTCATATCTTTAAGTGTTTATCAGTCTTGAAATGATCTAATCATTGTTTCTTATATTTCTATTAGTTAGAGGTTGCAGGTAGAACAGATATTCCTGTGGCTCAAGGAACACATAAAACTATACTTGTACGTTTCTACTTCATTGTCTTTACATGTTATTGTTGCTATTATATGTTTTGAAAGATTCAATATTTGTGTCTTTACATCTGTAAAGAACGGTACAAAGCTTCGAATTGCTGACTTTGTTCATGGACAAGATGGCCTTGGCAACCAAAATTTCCCTCCACCTAAAGGAAAAGCAATTGATAAATCTGGACCTGAGTTCTTAGTTGAACAAGCTAAGCTTTATCCTGGCGAAATCACTGTTGTTGCTTTGGGTCCATTAACAAATATTGCATTGGTATGACTTTCTCATCTGCAATTTTCATTTTTTACTGTCTGTATTCCTCTATTATCTTATTGAATATTTCATTATCTTAATGCAGGCTGTTCAGCTTGATCCAGAGTTTTCGAAAAATGTCGGACAAATTGTTCTTCTTGGTGGAGCATTTGCAGTAAATGGAAACGTGAATCCAGCATCTGAAGCTAATGTAAGTTCTTCCTTCACCCATTAAACTAATGTGATCATCATACTCTATAGTTTCTACATCACATTGTATCAAATCTTCTTCTGAAGAGTTGATTTTGTTTGTTTCCACATCTTTTTGGCTAGGGTAGATCTTTGGTGATCCAGAAGCTGCAGATATTGTGTTCACATGTGGGGCTGATATAATTGCTATTGGTATCAATGTGACACATCAAGTTATTATGACAGGTGATTTCAAATTGTTTTGTCTGATATGATGTTAACATAAATGTTGATGATTATGATCACTGGTTTTACTTTTATGGCTTGATGTTGTGATTGCTTGTTGCAACCACCAAGAACTTAATTTATTGGAACAGAGCTTCTTTTAAGAACATCCACTCATCTTGTGATTAAGGTCTTCTAACTATCTTAATTTCCTTTGTGTGTGTTTCTGCTGGATCTAGCTGATGACTGGGACAAGTTAGCATTATCGAATGGGAAATTAGCTCAGTATCTCTGTAAAATCCTTGGTGTGTACTATTCTTATCACCTTGAGGCTTACGAGATCAAAGGTATAGACCTAAAAACAAGGTTTATGTGACTACATGTTTGGTATTGACCTCTTATTTACTTGTAGGTGTTTACCTTCATGATCCGACAACGATCCTTGCAGCTTTCCTTCCTTCTCTTTTCACTTATACAGAAGGAGTTGTTAGAGTGCAGACAAGCGGCATTACTAGAGGACTCACTTTACTCTACAACAATCGAAAGAGGTCACAGTTTTTCATAATCCCTTCATTAGGAACAAAACCTTTGAACTAGTAAAAACACCATGTCATATTTTCTGGCTGATGGAAGTAAAAAAAACTTGTTTGATTTGATGTGAAACAGGTTTGAAGAAGTTACTGAGTGGTCAGACAAACCATCGGTAAAAGTAGCAGTGACGGTTGATGCTCCTGCGGTCTTGAAGCTCATAATAGATAGGCTTATGGACTCTTAACCATCTGATCTTGCTCATGAGTTATCTCTCTTTGATGTTTCACTTGTTGTGAGCCATTTCTTTGGTTTCCCAACATAATTCTTATTGAAATAAGGCTATTCTTGCTACATTTTTTACTCAAAATCATTTTACTTCTTTTATTCTTCATAAAATCGAATACTATGGTTTATCATTTGATGGCCTAATGATAATAAAGATTAGTTTTCCTTGAATAGATCCATATACCTTAATATGTAAATGAAGACTGGGAGCATAAAAGTAATAATAATTAAATAACTTATGTTACAGAAATTGGTGATCGTAGGCTTTGTAACAAAAACAATCACTTTCAATAAAAAATATAAAAAGCTCAAATCCCCCCTATTAACATTTTGCCCATTTCATCTTATACCAAATAAATTTACACCAACACATATATATCTGATGCTATCATCTGTTAAGACAACTATTAGGTTGAATAACACCGAGACTAGTCCCAGCAGCATTAAAACAGAAGGAAGTAGCCGGAGTTCCTTTATTGTAAGTAAGCTTAATGTCTTGTAATGTTATTCCTGTGCATGGATCGCTCTTGCTACACTGTAGCAATATCGCTTGCTGTGTTGCCGACGTTCCTTGTATGTTCTTATATGTTACTTGGCTTATCTTCACCCCCGAATGCTAATACAAGCATAAACATATAAATCTTTATAAGATCAATTTGATTAACGTAGTGGTTTAGTCTGATCAAAATGGTTCATATGGATATATATATACCTGATTAGGGCAACCTTGGCCAGAGGGACAATAGTTCTGGTCGATTATGAGAGGGTTTTGGACATTGTTCATGATTAGGTTTTGGAAGAAAACGTTCTTAACGTATCCGTTGCTCGGTCTTGCCCACGACTTGATCCTCACGCCATTTTGTGTGTCGGTGAATACGGAACTCGAGACTGTTACGTTCTCTACACCATCTTCGTTCAGTTGCTTCGCTAAGCTTCCAATGCTGTGAGTTACATAATCATATATAAATAAAGCAAAAGAACTTTAAGACCAAAAATTTAAAGCAACTTAGTATGTACCTAACGCCGTGACCTGGACCACAAGCAAGTTTGGAGATGAGGACATTGCGAGTACCAGGGCCGAGAGCAACACAATCGTCTCCAGTCTGAATGGTGCTTCCGGTTAATGTGATTCCGGTAGATGCTTGGATGTTGAAGCCGTCGGTGTTAGGGCTATTTCCTGGAGCCACTAGCTTGACATTACTGATGACCACATTGGTACAGCGGTTGATGGTCATATGTGCCACCTGACTGTTCATCGATTTCACTCCACTTATGATCACATCGTTTGCCGAGCTAAACGATATTGACTACAATAATGCATCAAAGATTTATATTAGATATTGGTTTAGCCGGTCATTTTACTTGAGGTGGTCTAATAGATTTATATTAGATAGGGATTGAGGAGAGAAGTGTACCCTAACACCTGGAGGACAATTCTGACCAGCTTTCCGGCAAGACCAGAACCCACTAGCTCGAGCATCAAAGGTCCCTCCGACCAGTGAGATTCTGTTAACGTTGGAGATGAGAATCCAGGAACCAGAGTTGCCAAATGCCCTGTAATCTGTCGGTGCAACAACAGTTCCGGTTACTTCAATCTTGAGTCTGCTTTTGCATGGCCCTCTAAAAGTCACTGGCATCAACAGAAATGTTCCAGCTGGTACCACTACCGTGGCTGAAGCTACCGAGGCACAAGCTCCTTGCCATGCCTTGAGGAATGCTGCGGAAGAATCAGTGGTTCCGTCCGGTTTGGCCCCGAAGCTAACAACGTTGAAAACTATAGAGGCACAGCTCGAAATATCGATCAAAGTGAGTAATGTGAATAGAAGTGGAATTTTCATGGCTGGTTTAGTCATTTTCTGTGTATGAGTTATAGAGTTTAAGTTTGTGTTTGAACTGTATTTAATAGATGGTATGTATATATAGAGTATGGTTGGTTCGTTAATGGAACCTAATGGTACAATTGGGTACATGTGCCTAACTATATGATAAGTGTTTGTGAATTTTTAATGACAGATAATAGAATTTACATTATATTTTCCAATCATTAGAGGACTTTTCACATATGATTGATATAGAGTTTTTAGGAGCAACGGTCGTTAACAATGACATTTTATTCACATTATTTTAATTTTATTCTTTTTATATTCTCCGTATATATACGTTGCTTTTGTTATTGATATGAACAAAAAAATACATGTCTAAATTTATTCAAATGTTAATTAAATTTATTATAACGTTGATTCTATAGAGATTAGAGAAATAAATTACGTATATGCACATCAATGTATAGTTAGTTATAACTTTATAAACGGTTATGAATAGTGAACTAAATTTTAAAAAAAGTAAAAAGTGATATAAATAGATATGTGTATATAAATATCACCACATTTTTATATTATATGAAAATTATGACATGCGACCAACTAGCGGTTGACCTGAAAAGACATGTGATTAACTAATCACACATTATTGAAACTAACCCAATCATATTGGTTAATCATTCTGATGAGAATTACAAAAAGTCAATATATTAATGTTTTGACTCATAGAGAAATTAAATGTTCTAAAATATGTTAAACATTAGCCGAGTCACGAACTATAGGATACATCGATTAAATATGTATATATGAATTAATTCCAGCCAAGATAAATTACTTAATTTGACTTAAAGTTAATTGTTCACATTGGGTGTAAATTAGCAAAGAGTAACACATGTTATTTGAGAAACAAAGAATGACTTTTTCGACTAGGTCATTAAATGCTTAGAAGACATGGATACTATATTTTTTGAAATAAAATTAAATTAAATCAGAAGCAAATAGGTAATTAAATACATGTAACAAATAAACTTTCAATTAGTGCATGTGAGTGGGTGGAGACTAGAAATAGTAGAGGTGGAGCATTTGCCGGATAAAGAAACGCCGGTGCTCTCGGAATATTAACCTATTTAATAACTTTAAATACTCTCCATTTAATTAATATATATATTATAGATAATCTTTGTTATTACTAAATTCAAGTACAAATAGAGTTCTCTATTAATATATTTAGGGATGGTTAGTGTACTAAAAAAGTCAATCAGTAATAAACAATCTCATATGGTCTCCTAACATGCTAATTAGGGAATTACTATATTTGCAAAACGGTGCGTTTTAATCTTAATATTTAGGCCCATTAGAAAGAGCATTTAGGCCCGTATTGACCAAGTATATAATCTCCCGTTTATTAAACTGGTATTTAAAATTGTTAAAACCTCCAACTAATTTTGAAGAGCGGAGGGGCGTTTAAACCCCTTAAACCCTAAAATCAAAAATTAGGTTCGAAAGAGACGAGAAGATGGATCACATAGGAGCCGCGGAAGAGAAAATCGTATCGGAGAGGATTAGAAGAAAGCTTGAAGATGTAAATGCATATGCTCAATCCCAACTCTCTCCTGTTCAAAATCATATCAGTTTCACCCTTCAGGTATATATATATATATCCCATATATCTTCTTGTAGATTCGTCTTCTTTGTCTAAGTGTATATGTATTCTTGTGTTCGTTTTGATTTTGCTTCGGATGAATAGTTTATAGTTGTACCAATTCTGAGAAATTAGCTAGTTTCTAAACATGAATCTTTGGTCTCTAAAGTATTCTGATAGAAGCTGTGTGTACTTGTTAAGTTCCAAGAAACCAAGAACATTTATAGTTTTTGATTATATATCATCTACAACTGTAAACTCAAGTGTATGGCTTTCATATTACATACATACTAGTTATTTGAATTTCTATTAAGTCGATGTCCCCATGAATATAATCAAACCCTTGGAAATAATAATCCATTTGCAGCAAGCTTATTTCAGATGTGCATACGAGTGCTTTGATAGAAGCAGGAAGCAAGAGGAGATAGCCAACTGTGTTGAGCACTGCAGTGTTCCAGTTGCCAATGCTCAACAACATTTCGAAGGCGAAATGGCTAGGTTTCAGGTAATGTAATATTGTGAGTATAAGTTTTTTGCTATGTACTGAGAAACTTGCAATTGTTAATTTGATGTAGGAAAGGATAAGCAGATCTCTCATGGTATGTCAAGATAAATTTGAGTCTGCAAAGTTTCATATGAACAGAGTTGATGCTGCAAAAGCAATGGAGAGTTGTGTTAACCACTCCATTGAGGATAATCTCAATGCATTGCCTCATATTGTGCATAGAATGAAGACGTCATTCTCCATTGTCGATAAATAATCATCTGTTGGGGAAAAAAAGTTACATGTATACTTTTGCATATTCATGTCTTTTCATTATCATTCAATAGAACAAATACAATTGATATAGGAGTTGGATATATATGTTTCTAGGATGAAGAGTGGTAAAGCAAACCTTGTTGAAACTTTCAATTGTCTGTTATTGGTTACTGAGTAGCCTAATTGCTGAACTAAAAAACGTTAGTCTTCTTGGTCTTTGATAAGTAATTTTGAATTAAACCAAACCGGATGCGATTTTATCCGGCTTGACTTTTCGGTCTTCCAAGTTCATAGTCGGGTTTATGTACAATAGATATAAAAATAAATAGTTTATAATTAAAAAACAATCTATACTATATCAAATGGGTCTCCTTCCCGCCGTGGGAATTGCTTCGCCGACACTACCGCATTATGTACACTTCGTTAATCCAAAGATACAGAAACCTAATCAATCTACCTCTGAAACCATTGTTTCATGGACTTCTCGCATCACTCTCCTTACACGCAATGGTCGATTAGCGGAGGCAGCGAGGGAATTCTCCTGTATGAGACTTGCCGGCGTCGAGCCTAACCACATCACTTTTATCGCTCTACTCTCAGGGTGTGGTGATTTTCCTTCTGGAAGTGAACCCTTGGGAGATTTGCTTCATGGGTATGCTTGTAAACTTGGACTTGATAAAACCCATGTCATGGTTGGCACCGCAATTCTCGGAATGTACTCCAAAAGTGGTCGTTTTAGGAAGGCTAGATTGGTTTTTGACTACATGCAGGACAAAAATTCCGTTACTTGGAATACAATGATCGATGGGTACATGAGAAGTGGTCAAGTTGATAACGCTGTTAAGTTGTTCGACGAAATGCCTGACCCAGACTTGATTTCCTGGACAGCTATGATTAATGGGTTTGTTAAGAAAGGTTTTCACGAAGAAGCTTTGGTATGGTTTCGTGAGATGCAGATTTCTGGAGTAAAACCTGATTACGTTGCTATTATTGCTGCTTTGGCTGCTTGCACAAACCTTGGTGCTCTCTCGTTTGGATTATGGGTACATCGTTATGTTATGAGTCAAGATTTTAAAAACAATGTCAGGGTTAGTAATTCACTGATTGATTTGTATTGTCGATGCGGCTATGTGGAGTTTGCTCGACAAGTTTTTGACCAAATGGAGAAACGAACCGTTGTTTCATGGAATTCAGTCATTGTTGGTTTTGCTGCTAATGGAAATGCAGATGAGTCTTTAGTCTACTTCAGAAAAATGCAAGAAGAAGGGTTTAAACCTGATGCAGTCACTTTCACTGGGGCTCTAACAGCTTGTAGCCATGTAGGTTTAGTGGAAGAAGGTCTTCAATTTTTTCAAACTATGAAACGGGATTACAAAATTTCTCCTCGAATTGAGCATTATGGATGTTTAGTGGATTTGTATAGTCGGGCTGGGAGATTGGAAGACGCTTTGAATGTGGTACAGAGCATGCCAATGAAGCCAAATGAAGTTGTGATTGGATCGTTGCTTGCAGCTTGCAAAAATCATGGGAACAATACTGTCTTAGCAGAGAGGCTGGTGAAGCATCTTAGTGACCTGAATGTGAAAAGCCATTCAAATTATGTGATTCTCTCGAACATGTATGCGGCTGATGGAAAATGGGAAGGAGCTAGTAAGATGAGAAGGAAGATGAAAGGTCTAGGTTTAAAGAAGCAGCCTGGGTTTAGTTCAATAGAAATTGATAATTTCACACATGTGTTCATGGCTGGTGACAGTGCCCATGCCGAGACCACTTATATCCGTGAGGTCCTCGAGCTTATATCTTCTGATTTACAATTACAGGGAAGTGTAGCTGAAACTCTTGCAGGTGATTTCCTCAATGCTTGACATCCAAGAACTTTCACATCCTAATTTTTGTTCAAGTCAGATGAGTGACTTACTAAGAGTGATTCAAAGTAAGTGACAATGCTTCCATTAGCTCAAAATAGTTGACAAAAAAAAGCCTTATCAAGGTCTTGGAGGTGCTTCCGTGCTTTGATAAGCTTCGAATCCAAGCTCTCTGACCTTGGTGGCCATCTCCTGATGCTAATAAGGTAACCTGAAAGGTATGTGCGTTGTCCTGTGTCTGGTCATGTTATGGTGAAGTTAATATTACTGTCAAGTTAGTAGACTGTTGTATCATAAAAGTAACACATCAGTTTTATTAATACGGGAGAACAATATTTAGCATACAAACACTTTTAACCCAATACAATTTTTGACTCCATTTCCTCTGCATTGCTAGTATCGATTTTGGGTTGAACTGTTTTAGGCTGGAGATAAACACCGATGTATTGTAGTCCAGAGGCATCATAAGTCCCATGGAAACCACCAAACTGCGGAGATTTGCCCAGTTTAAACTCGAATTTTTCATAGCTTGAACCAGAGGTACCAAAAGGACCATACTCACAAGTATTGGTAAAGAATTTGAGAGACCTTATGTGAGGATTGCTAGCTTCATACTTGTAATACTCACCACTTATTCCAGTTATATACTCATGTGGATAGTTTAGCTCTATCTGCTGGGTCCAAATCACATATTTTATAGTTATAAAACTTATATATAACCATGTTTTATGGATGAAGATGTTATATAATGATTAGACTTACGACATCAAACATGTTGCCGATGAATGGGCCGTGACGGTTGGATAAGACAAGCTTGCCGTCCCTGAGGAACTGGAATTGAATAGACATAATTCCTCCGACACTATGAGATAGAAAGATCTGAGATAAGAAGCCATCGTGAGAACCTTCGTCCCAGTTTACAATAGTAGTGCTTCTAGCGTCATGTTTCCCTACTGGTCCTATCTTCATCTTCATCTTCTCTTCCATTTTTTTGTCTTTTAGGACCAAAACTCACTTAGCTTTTGATTAGTTACATAACATAAAAACATTAGTATATATACATATAGAGATAACATAGTTTTCAAGTCTCAGATTGGAATATACTCCTATCCAATATTGTATGAGGTTTCATTCTTTTCTTTCATTTTCATTTACGTCATCTCTTTTACCCAATTTATAAAATATAACTCCCATGTACCAAACCTTTTCTTTTCTTGCATAAAAAAAAAAAGACTAAAAATGGGTTAGGGAGATATATTAATATTAGGATAAGGTTCTTATTTTGTACGTCTGACTAGAATATTCGTATCCAATCATAACAAATATTTCATTTTTCTTTTTCGAATATTGGTTAAGAAATTGTTAGTATAGAAGCAATTCGCAGCAATCTAGTGTGTTAAACGTTTATCGTGTTAGTTGGAATCTTTTTTGTAATATCCCGACCGCCGTCGTCGGTGAGCACATCAATGTCCCCTTTAGACCCATGGGCCTTCACGTCCTCTCTATATCCATTGGGCTTTACCTTCGTCCGACGGTCGGTGCATTATTTTTTTGAGACTCTAAGACTTGTTTACTCTTTATACAAATCACCATATGATATTTCCCTGTGCGTTGACCTCACTTATACAGTTCCGACAGTCACTTCCCGGTAGATTATCCATCCTATTACTACTACAGCCCCAATACGTTTAATTGCAGAATTCTGAAGAAATAGTTGATCGAAAAAATAAGTGCACTTTTATGACATAGATATTCAAATCAAATGTTTTAAGCTTCTTCGGTCTTACATTTCTAGTTTTCACTATGAGTTATAGTTAGTGTACTCAAGTGTCAAGCGTAGGTAATCCAATGAGTTATATATCTCATAATCTCGGATCATAATATTCACTAGTCATTAATATTGATCTATAAATACATTTGATCAAAAAAATAAATTATAAATTGAAATGTATCATCTGATAGAAAAATAAATCTGCCAGTTGCTTAGGCCAATATGGTCCCACTTTTGGAGATTCTTGGAATATATATTGGCTATATCTAAATGTTATTAGCGGTCTCGGTCTTAATTTGGGCAAAAAAATGTTTTAGCCCCCATAATTAAATTGTTTTACTTATTTAAAAATATATAATTAAACATAAAATTGAAAACCTTTTGAAGATGATTTTTTGAATAACTACTAACTAATTTTATTTAATTTTTAACTTTTTACAAATCATAAAAATTTATTGATTATATCCATATGGCATAATATATAAGCATGTACAATGAGCAGAAGAATACAAACATATTCAAATAACAGAAACCATCTTTGACTCTATTTCCTCTGCAGTATTGCTCGTATCTGCTTTAGGTTTAACAGTTATTGGTTGAAGATAAACTCCAATATATTTTAGTCCATCAGCATCGTATGTCCCATAAAAGCCTCCGAACTGACAAAATCTGCCAAGTTTGAATCCAAACATTTCCTCATTTTTTGTGTTAGAGGAGCCGAAAGGACCATACTTATTAGTGTTGGTAGTAAATTTGAGAGACTTTATATGAGGGTCAGTACTACCATAACTCTTCGTATTATACGTTCCACTAATTCCTGTTATGTACTCACGTGGACAGTTTAAAGCTATCTGCATGGCCAAGGCCAAACCCACTTAGCTAACAAATGAGGGATCGGAGATATATAAAACAAAGACTTACAACGTTAAACATGCTGCCACTATATTCTGACCATGTTGATCGGATAAGACGAATTTGTCGTCGTCGAGCATGAACTGGAATTGGATTGAAAAAATTCCTTTGGGACCATAAGATATAAATATCTGAGATATGATTCCATTGTGACTTCCTTCATCACAGTTCACTGTTGTCGGGCGTTCATTATAATCCGTTGATCCTACTGGTCCTATTTTGATTTTCCCTTCCATTTTTTTTTTTTTCTCTTTAGGATATTTACTCTCTCTCAATTTGAGGATTAGCTAGGCACGATTTTTAGTTACTTATAAGTATAATCGTGTTATAATTTTGATATATTCCAATCTTGCATAACTTGTTTTTATTATTATTCTTTGGTTTCTTTAGTTTTGTTCTTTGTCTATCTATCACGGTCTTGATTTTAATACATATATTTACACGGTAATGACCTCGGGTTTGAAATGACCTTTTTACACTTACATTTACCCTAAAATTAATTTTATATTATANGCTTATGACTAAGCCGAGACGGAGGAGTTAAGTCGGCAGATCCTCTCTTCTTGCAGTCGCCAATTACGGTATCTTTCCCTCTCTGCTTTTTAATTCGAGATTCCAACTCCAATATTACGTTTTCAAGGATCCTTGTAAATCATTTGGATTTCAAATTTTTCCTGCTACTACATAGAAGTTGTCTTGTCTTTCCCGGATTCAACATTTGCTTATACTGAATTTTTCTTATTCTTTATGCAAAATTATGATTTTGGTTTTCTTGAGTTTAATTATTTGATTAATGGGAAGGTTAATTCGATTTTAAGGATCAATTCTATATATAAGAAGGCCAAATTTTGAAGCTTTTTATGATGTTACATGCGTGTCTCTCTCTAAGGCCTTGATATATATAAGAATCACTGGTCAATTTATCTTTAGATATCTTTCTTAATGTTCTAAGCTCTGTTTCTTTATGCCTTCTATGACACTTGCACATATTGTTCACACCTTTTTTTTTTTTCCTTAGCTTACCTTAAAAGTAAGTAATTTTTCTCAGCTTAATGCTTAATGGTTAGTGCCTTTTCCTCTTGCAAACAGATCTCAAACTAGAGTTACCAAGATGGTCTACGAAATAACTGAGCAACAAAGTAGTTTTTTTTCTTTCTCATATATGCTTTCTGTGAATACCTCCTCTTACTCATTTAACTTCGTTTCTGTTTGTCTTATGTCATTCATTTCTTGTATTTCTGCAGAAGTTGGGTTGGGCCTCATTGGTTTTGGTTTATCCTTTACGTTTCTTGGTGTCATCTTGTACTTTGATAGAGGTTTACTCGCTCTAGGCAATGTGAGACTTTCCTTTCTATTTTTAAGCTTTTCTACACAAAAAAGGCCCAACATTTTCATCTCATCTCATCTGCATTTGTGTTCAGTTGTTTTGGTTGATAGGTGTTGGTCTTTTACTTGGTTGGCAGTCAACTTGGAGACTATTTTCCAACGTTAATAATTTGAGGGTACACATACAACTATTGCTAAACCTTTCCTAGTGACATACTAATTTGATTTTTTTTTGCAGGGTACAGTCTGTTTCGTCCTTGGACTATTTCTTATATTTGTACGTTGGCCCATAATCGGCATTATCTTGGAGATATACGGTGTCATTGTTCTATTCGGGTGAGAGCATTTGTTTCTGTTGTGTGTAGTTTTGTATCGTATTGTGCTCATTAAATTGAAATATCAAAGGCAGATGGAAATATGAGTAACCAATACCACACACGAATCTTTGCTTACTGATTGATTATGACAGACTTTTACTTCCTTCAGCTTCTTCCTTGACGATGTAGCATGTTACTGCGTCTAAACTAACCTCACATATACTATCTTTGCAGCGGATTTTGGTCAACCGTAAAAGCATTCCTTTCACAGATTCCTTTTGTTGGATGGATAATACAGTATCCACTCATGGTAAGTAAATCTCAACAACACTTCTCTTGTCCTCTATTGCTCCTTCATTTTTGCTTTATGAACTTTCTTTCATGAGCTTACTGTTACAAACTTGCTCTTGAATAACATCCAACTCCTTCTGCCCCTTGTTGTATCTAAGTTAGCATCTCTCGTAATTGGATAGATCCAGTAGAATGAATTAGAGCTATGAACAGTTTGCGTTACATTTGCTTACATATAATGTCTTTAATTTTGTTTTGGAATTGTTAAAAAAAAATTTTTGCAGGTTCTTGAGCAACTTATACGAGGTTCTCGTTGAAAAAGATCTATCTCAATCACATTGCTTTCCAGCCTCTTCAATCTTCATCACATCAAAGGCTCTCTAGATTCCGAAAACAACTGCTGCTTGTTTATTTAGAAACAGAATCACATGACAGAGACTTTGTTCTGTTTTGTGTTTTAATGTTTGCTCTGTTTCACATATCTAATTTGTTTTATACATCCCAAAAGTAGTTTATACCTTAAGAGATTGTTTATCTTATAGTTTAACAAATATTTGGAACTCTTGAACACCAATTTTGGGTCACACCAATTTTTGTTTTTGTTACTTTTTATATTACTTACTGATATGCTTCTGTACAGCCAAATTGCATATTCAAGAGTCATTCGTGTTAATGGTGATGAACATATTATCATATTTGCGAAAGAATGGACAGAGTACTGAGGTAAGCAGTAAGCTATATCTTCTAGTATGTTAACTTTGGGAACAATTTGTTCTTGCAGCAGCATTCGAATAAAGGCTTTTAAATTTGGTATCTGGTAAGCACTGTGATTAGATTAAACAAGGGATATGACTCAGAAATAAGGAGTGGAGGTGCATAGTTTTCTTCAATCTGACAAACATGTGAAGGAAGAAGTCCTTATCACTCCTTTAGTCCTTTGTAATGTAACTTTATTTCTACCTTTTTTGGTTATATGTGCATGTGACCACTATTGGTCATATCCCTTGACTCCTTCCTTCACATGTGCACACAAACACGCATATATATGTATCTGTGTTTGCCGCTGTGTATGTTTATATATACTCAGGTTTGGAGTTTATAAGTTTATTGCTCTGTAGTTCAGTTTACTTGTGCCCAAATGTCAAAACTTGTCAAGTTCCTTCTGTGGTCATCTCTTGCTCTCTTGCTTCTCCAAATAGGTAACTTCAAAACTTTAAGATTTTCCATTTTAATTATATGTATGTCAATGGATATGTATGTATAGGTTCTGGAGAAAAATGTGGGAGCAAAAGCAACGAACCAACGGTGAGGCAGACAGAAGTGAAATGGAGACAAGGAATCAAGTACAGAGTTGAGGTAATGAACAATTGTCCAGTGTGTCCAATCATCAACCTTCATCTGAAATGTCAAGGATTTCCTCAGTCGCTTGTGGACCCCACACTCCTCCGTGTTCTATCCTCTTCTGCCGGGAACTGTGTTGTGAATGACGGCTTGCCAATGAGTCCAATGCAGACTCTCTCTTTCAACTACTCAAACTCGCACCAGTTTACCCTGCACCCTCTTTCTTGGTCTTTTCAGTGCGAGTAATTCAATAAAACAGTTTAATCAAATAAACAGATTCTCAATCTGGATGGGTTTGCTTTGTATTATCTATATATTCAGACCTCCTATTTTACCATTTGAGAAAAATGTTGAATCTATGTACAAAGGAGAAACTATAAGCAGAGTCTCTAAACGAGGAAAAGAGTCATGAGAAGAAGAAGTAAAAGCAAAGAGGTATCTAAAGCCAACCCTGAAGAGATAAAATGTGAGCCTACTAGATGAACTGTTCCTGTTCCTTCATCTTTTACTTTTATGCTTGATGAGCCTGCAGAAAGAAAACAACAAAACAAGTGTAAATTGTTTCAAATTCAAAATCTTTGACGGTCACTATCAGACTTGAATCTTGATGTTATCTTACAGTTGTATTCAGTCCAACCAATGACCTGATTTTCTAGATCGTAGAGAACAAGCTTGTTTGAAAGCACCAAATCTGCAAAAGAGAATGTAAGATATTGTGGGCACTGGATTGAATCAAACAGCATGCATTGATCACCGAGCACAAGAGCGATGGGCATTTTCCAGGAACTGGGTTTGGGTTTAACTTTGTCACTGGCTCATGCTATTTTTGTATAAAACGATTATAAAACTATAGATTCTACGCAACATAAGATCTAAAGCTAGCCATTGCAGGGGAAACGGTTTGAACAAAAGCAGGATCAGAGGTTCATGAGTATTCATAAAGTACCTCCCAAAAGTGTCATGTTTCTCCTATCTCTGGATTGCATTCCACTATTTTGCCAACCAATGCACCACATTCCTTCCTGCCAATTTTTTATGAGCATATGAAGATTGAGAGTACGAAAATTACAAAAGCGAAAAATCAATCAGAAAGGCTCAAGATGCTTACATAAGGGAACAGGTAGTCATGAGGATAAACCCTGAGGTATACGGAGTTTTCAAAATGGAAAGTGATATTAGGAAACACCTCATCAACTCTGCAGAAAAGGTAACATGTGGTTACATAAGAAAACCTTTGTGTGATTATGTCAACATCACAAATGAGCAGTCCATAAAGATGTCCAAAGATATTTTGGTAGATGAATTTGTAACTTTTGCAGTATAAATCATAGAATCAAGACGTACGACTAACCTTCCAGAGTACTGAAAGCATTTATAATCTTTATCCACTATGTGAAGTTTCAGATCAGGCTCTTGCGAGGTTATCTAACAACAAAACAACATTTATGAGAAATGACTCTGCAGTTTAAATTTCCTTAAGAACTTGAAATTATCTTGCAGTGTACCTTCTTCACCAATGGTTCATAGATTATCTCTGGAAGATAGGCCAAGGTCGTACCACTGTCAATTATGGCTCCTTTTCTATCTCCCGGTTGAAATAAATCTGCTGGAATATTTAGAAACTCCTGACCAACTTGAACTGCTGTCATATTGACATTGTAATGTGGTCTACAAGTGAAAACAAAATAATCTGTTAACAAAATAAGAACTAGAGGATGAAGTATAAGAACCACAAGACGATTCACTCTATTTCAAGTAAAAGTCAAGCAATTTCAATGTACTTGAAAGAGCGTATAAATCAATCAAAAGCAGGACTATAACAGGAATAACATGGTGGGTGCATTTACTTGTATCTCTAGAGCTTCTTACCCAATATTGAAAAGGTGATGATGCACAAACCCAAGAAAAGGTAAAACATTATAAAAAGGAAAACAATGTTGACATACTGATTGGGTACCAATGGTGTCATGTTTACTTTTGGTTGCACGACCCGTCCAATAGCAAATATACCACCTCCATTTCTTCCATCTAAGCAATGAGCAAATATCTTTTTCACTCTCCCTGATGAGGCCAGCTGGGAAATCATGGAGGAATTAGCTTTTCCAAATCCAAGTATTCCGTCAAGTGCTTCTTCATTAGACGAATCTAGATCTCCTGACTGCCTAGCCCCACATCTTCAAGATCATATTAAAACATCAAGTAATGGAAGTGACAATGTGAAATGACGGATTAAGTTCCCTTGCTAGAGGAATGAAAACGAATACTATTTCTCCAGATATTTTAGGGATATTAGAAGCTATCAGCAATCCTCATCTCCAAACAATAACTAAAATATAAATATGGTATTGGAGAACTATTAAGTTTCCCAAACATGTAGATGCATATGAAAGAAATGAAGTGAGCGTGCACGGAAAGATTTCTAAGCAAAATAAGAAAGCTAGTTAATTGTCACAATCAAAAGCACAATGTATATCAGTAAGGCATACAGTTTATCTGAGATATTCACTATATGGTGGAGAACTTATTCAGTTATTCACATGTTACTTTAAAAAAAGAAAGAGAATAGATGCCAGAATGCACTTTAACCTCTTTGAGAGTCTCAATTCCTTTCACCAATCAAATTTATCTGTTTGACATTTGTTAGTGAATTAAGCATTGTTAAAGCCATTTTTGGATTCACTTAACAAAATATAAGTGAGAACAGAAAGAAAACACCATGTTCCATCACATTTTACTAGTTTAAAGAGAAGTCATGTAAAGCAAGATTAATAAGAGAGACTTACCCAAATATGACACTCCCATTAGCAGTTTTAGTCTTGAGATCACCAGCTACACTGTCATACTGCACAACATCTTTTACAAAATAACCAGCAGTGGAGCTACCATCACCATAGATCTCAAGATAAGGACATGACATATTAGCTTTACAGCCAGAAAGAGGACCACCACTTATCTGGTAACAAAAATCTTCATCACAAGAAACTAACTTTGCGCTGTCTGATTCCTTTATGTT
Source organism: Leavenworthia alabamica (assembly GCA_000411055.1). Lineage (NCBI taxonomy): Eukaryota > Viridiplantae > Streptophyta > Magnoliopsida > Brassicales > Brassicaceae > Leavenworthia > Leavenworthia alabamica. The sequence continues at coordinate 89,399 of KE159266.1, read as the reverse complement.
GTAGAGTGTCAGCTCAATCTATGTAGTAAAACAAAAAAAAGCAAACACATTTAAGTTAGAACAAGGAAAAAACAAATGTAAATGAAAATAACAAATAAGAGACTTCCTTAGTTCCTTACACCAAGACTGCTTCTTCTAGGACATTGTTTGCACTGAATGCAATTTACCCACATGATATCACTGCCTGTGTCTACTTGAACATAGTAATTCTTTGCAGGTGTTCCAATTCCAATTTTTGCATAATACAACCTTTATTCGTATGAAAGAGATAGAGACCAATGAATATGAGAAAAGAGAGAGAGAGAGCTGAATTCTAACTTTCAATTGATATAACAATTCAAACTTTGAAATTGGAGTGATCAGAGGCTAATATTTAGGTTAAAATCTGAAAGTGAAGGAGAAGGGTAAGAGAATTAGAGAACCCGAGAATATCAGGGCGACCACTTCCACCAAGAGGTAGATCAATTCCTGCGAGAATTGTGAGTTGACGCCGGTCATCGTGATCCCTGAGGGCACTGAGGGAGCCTTGAAGTCTAGGATAACGGTACTTAACGTTGAAGACTCCAGGATTGGAAGAGACGCAAAGAGTGAAAACGAGCGTGAGAAACCAAATAAGGGTGGTTAATCTTGAGCAGATGGGGAAATAGATGATTGATGAGATCATCTTACTTCTCCCCTCGTGCTCTATCTATCGTCACGGTGACGACGACGACGACGACGACGACGACAACGAGGGAGGCGGAGGGAAAGGGAAGTTGAAAAATTGCAGAGTTTGTTTGGTTAGTTCCTCCCACCTATACTTAAGACAATTCAGCAATTTCCTTTTTTTTAATTCTTTTTTTCCTTAGTTTCCATCGTGGACTTTTTAATTTCTTTTTTTTTTCCAGATTCGACCAATTTATTGACGTGTAATTTTTTGATTGGGTATTTATCGTTTTTGCCTTTTAGGTCACTTACATGTAAATTCGGTATTACTTTAGTCACCCACACTAAATTTCTATTATTCCAGTTTATTAATTAGAGATAATACTTTTTTAAGTATTGATTAAAAGTATAAATACAATCATTAAATTTGGTTTTTTTAGATACAGAAATAAGTTTCGTTTACATTTAGGTTCTACAGAACAAGAACACACTTTGATTTACTACGACAAACCAATTTCACTTATTACGTAACATCATTTCTTCAGTGAAGCAAGAGGACTTGACAACAATGACGATATATAGACTTACGAAGAAGAAGAGGTAGGAACAGTGGACGGGTTAAAAGGTTTCTGCTCGGCACAATTGAGCTCCTCACTTGGCCCAGCGGCTTCTCTTCCAATACCCAACAGGTCGAGGAAGTATAAGTAGTGTGATACTATGTTGCTCATTGGTTCAATGTCACCTTTACCACATGTGTACTCTCCATACAAGACGTTCATAGTGGTTCCAAAAGTTGGGCCACGTTTGGACAAAGTGTCGTTCTTTGTTGGTTTCCAGTTTCCAACAAAAATGTCGTGGGCTGAGGGCTGAGATTTCTTGATTGGAGTCATCCATCTCCAGATTGCAGCTTGGAAGGCAAGTGTGGCGTTTTGCTCAATGTACTCAGGGTGGTTCAAGAGATCAGCTTTCAGGGCTTCCCCAGCTGCACCGTAGTTGAAGTTCCTACAAATAAACAGGTAAAATACCTCAGCCTCCGCATGATCTTTAAAGAAATTTTCTGATTTTGCAGTATTTTTATCTAGAGCAAATGTGTACCAGTAAATGGGTAAAGCACCACGACCGTAGTATTCAGCTCCAGGGCTGCAAGGGTACTTGAATTTCCAGGACTCATCACAATATGATTGCATTGGGCTCATTTCCCTGTTATAACACAGTCCCCAAGCTAAAGGCCCTCCTGTTGCAACTCCGTATCCACCTATAAGACATCACAGTAAAACTCATGCTAATGCAAAGCAGCTTCTTACAACATAGAAACGACCAATTTTCATATTCATTATTATTATATGCTTGAGACACAAGAGTTGAAAGAAGAAAACTTACATGACGTTTTGCTGGCGACGTGACCGAGAAAAGCAGCCATTTCTTTCTGTCCCATGATCTTACCTCCAGTGGTACCAAAACCAAGAGGCTCAAAGAGGGCAGCAGCAGTAATGAAGGATTGGTAGTCCCAGAAACCAACAGCGTGAGCTATAGGAGTGTTACGTTTGGAAAAGAGTTCCTCAAACTGATAAACCTGAAAGTAATCAGATATAGTCTGGTTACAACAGTATTCAGACCACCAGACACATTCCCATCCTTGTGTGCACAGCTTCTTTCCCTTCACTTTCTTAACTTTAATCGTTTTGTCCTCTCCATTTGCAACCAAGGCCAGGAATGATACAGCCAAGAGAAGCAGAATCACAATCGAACCACACCGAATTGTCACCATAGCTATAACTATGCAGTAAGATATCAGCTAAACCATTTAAAAGAAAATTAAACAATTAGAGAAGCATGCTTCTTGTTTGAATTGTCTGAAAATTTAGAAAATTTTTTTATTCTTCCTAACAAGCAAGAAGAAATTACAAGTTCACTTTCAGACAATATAGATAGATCTACGTTATAACTGAAAGACAAGCCAAGAAAGCTAATTGGAATCAACAAATAAAATCAAGTAAGAAATCACAAGCATGGAACTCTTAAAGTTATTGTAACTTCGCTGACATCTATCTAATAGCTGTAGATTGAGCTATTTTATATTAAACTGGATGTACTAGAGACTTCAAAATGTGAGTGTAGATTAGAGATTGTGAGATCATAAATCAATAATGAAGCAGTCAAAACAAAAATCCTTTAGTTTAGCTGTACCGTTACCAATATTAGATTCAAAGTGATTATGGAAAATAAATACTTACCAGCAATGCCGATCAGCTAGATCCAGAGAGATCTACAGATTAGTTTTGCTTCGTTGCAGAGAAAATAAGAGATTCTTGGGAAAGATAAAAAAAGACTAAAAACTAAAGAGGGTGACGGATCAGCAGTCTCTATCAACCGTTGGATCTAAGAGTAATAAACGGCTAAGATTTCGTTTGGTGTAGTGTATGTGTCGGTTTGAGAAGATAGGCTGGAATGTGTCATGGGCCCTACTTTTAAGTGAAGTGGGTCCTTCCGGCTTCCACCGACAACAGACCTGAGATTCTTCCCGGTTCAACTTACCGGTTTAAGTAGATTCTGGATTTTTGGAACCGACAAGGTTTAGCCCAATGGGCTTTTAGTTAGGCCTTTCTGTAAATGCTATAACAACAGAATCAAGAGACAATTTCGCTACTGCCCCAATCTTCGCCTCTCTCTCTCTTTCTCTCTCTGATTCTCTGATTCTCCAGACTGTGACAATGGCGTCAGCTTCGAAGCAAAACCCTTCTTCTTCCAAACCCCCGAGGCACCAACCTGTTACTTCCTCAATCCCCTCAAAATTAGGTATCTCAGAAGAACCCCAATTTCGAAACCCTAATAATAATATCCCTAGCACAAGCCTTTTACCATCGACTTCAAATCCACCGATTACGATGGCGGTGGAGGATCAGTTCCTGGGATGTTCCTCCCACCTTACCCGACCGGAGCTTCTCCGACGCCGATCGCACAATCTGAAACAGCTTGCTAAATGCTATAAAGACCATTATTGGGCTTTAATGGAGGACCTCAAAACGCAACACAGATCTTATTATTGGAACTATGGTTATAATATCTTCAAAGAAGATAATCAGCAAAACAAGAGACGTAAGGTTGGAATAGATGGACAGATTGGGGAAGAACATGAAGGCAATGATAATAGCAATGGTGTTAATGGTGATCTGACTATGAATGGGAACTGTGTAGCTTGTGGTAATGGTTGCAAATCAAAGGCCATGCCACTCACCAATTACTGTCAGCTTCATATTCTCATGGATAAAAAGCAGAAGCTTTATACGTCTTGCACTTATGTCAATAAAAGGTTCCTTCTTTATCTTTCATCTCCTTTAGCTTTTAACTTTTTGATTGGCATATATTAATTATCTTGGCGTTGGATTATAATGGCTGCTTCAGTTTTTGCTACTAAAGATTTGCATTCTTAAGCATGTGATGATGATTGTTAGACAATTTGTATTCTAACTTTATGTGGTTATATTGATTCATTTCAGAGCTCAGTCAAAAGTAATAACTTGCCCAAAACCAACACTTGCATCAACTGTTCCTGCCTTGTGTAACGTGCACTTCCAGAAAGCACAAAAAGATGTTACTCGAGCTTTAAAGGACGCTGGTTATAATGCTTCTTCAACAAGCAAGCCTCCTCCGAAACTCCATGACATAGTAGCAGCATTTGTGCATCATATTCAAGCAAAGAGAAAAGATCCACGAAATCAAGGAAAACTAAAAAGCGCAGTAAAAGAAGAAATGACAAGCTAATCAAATCCTTGGGAGTGAACTGAAATAACTTGTTTCCAAAAGTGAGAAAGACAGGTAGTATTTGATTTGTGATAGATAAGGTAATCATCTCTCTGGTAATAAAGTGTAGTGTAGAACTTGATCTCACAAAATATATTGGTAGATATAACTTCTTCTTTGTTAATCGTAGCAAAACAAAGCTGTTTTTAGAGGTGTCTCTTTTGTCATGAATCAAGCTGACAGTCATTTCCAATGAGTTGTATAGGCTTATATTATCTTGCATTGTTTTCTTGTTGCTTAGATTCAACATACAACAGGTTTGTGAACTTTTTGTATTGGTCTTTTGTTGGTTATGGATTAGCTGGACTTGAACCCAATAACTTTTTTAAGCATTGAAGCAAGCCACATGGTCATGTATAATATATAGGTTTGTAACTTCTATTCACTGACACCACAGCTGCAATGTATTGACAGATTTAGATGTGAGTGCCTTTACAAGGACTAAGGAGCTTAAGTCAAGCGAGGAGCAACATTGACACAAAGGTTTAGTTCAGGGGTCTAGTTTGAAAAGTGGATATCTTTGGATTTTTAGAAGGCGTTAATCTAGTTCTATAGTTAAACAACGTAGAATTCCGAAGTCCTAACAGCTTTGGCTACTTAGCAACTGATAGCTTTGTGAGAATTGTGTGGTTAGTCCCTGCTGTGACATTTGGCTACTCATTAGTCTAAACCGTTATGTTCTTGCAGTATTCTCTAAATTTAAGACGTAAAGATGATGTTGTGTGTACAGCATTTCACTGATACCTTTATTTGCGTTCATAACTCAATAGACTAGATAAAATAAACATACATGGATAAGTAAAAAATAATTGTCGATGTTGAGTTAAATTTCATACCTTCCAATGCCTTTCCAAGATCTCCTCAGAGCTAGGAAAGGATGATATGTTGTTCATTCACTAGCATTTCTTATTTGTTGAGAAATGACAATGATTTTTCCAGGGCTTCATATCTTCAGTTGAGGTCTATTGTTGATAGCTCTTAAGTAATGTCAGGTAAAGAAGACAAATATGGACTTGGTTGGTGGAAAAAGAAATGTTCATCTTAATACATGTTTTAATTTCGGGGTTCAACTTTATAAAACATGTTTATCAACCATGAGTTATCATCCAAACACAATAGATCTCAATATGAGTAATTAAAGCGTGAAGCCAAGTCTATGTCTCTATCCTTCAATAATATCAAATCGTTGTGATAATTTTTTCACGTCAGAGTGTTACAGACGAGCCAGACTTGTTCAGACATCAGGTTTTTTCTAACAACTGATTAGGTCTATAGTTGGTAATTATTGAGTTTTTTTCGAGAAAATATTTATATGAAATATTAACATAACAAAATAATTTTTGTTTATTAAACAAAACGAAGTCAACATCGAGCTCCGTAAATTATGATATTCTGTCTCATGCAGTTTTTGTTTCCAAGAAAAACTTATTTCTCTTTGAAAATTTATAGGGAAAATCTAAAGTTTCACTCATGAAACGTTGCACTCTTCTGTTACAATTTGTGCTACTAATTATAAAAAATAATTAAACCAAAAGATGAATGTTACAACAATAACATGCCCTATTGACTTGTTCTATTATTTTAGCCTCAGGCATGAGTACTATATATATAGTTTGAAGGGTTACACCTTGTAAAAGACACATAAGAAGATGAGACTTATCAGCAGAGATGAACTGAAGCCAGGAGATCACATCTATTCATGGCGTACGGCTAACATCTACTCCCATCATGGTTCTATCTCTCTCTCTCTCTCTTAATTTTTAGCAACATCTAAGTTATGATAGTTAAGTATTTGATATATGATCCATTTTCAGGAATATTTATAGGCGATGAGAAAGTCATACATTACACTAATGGAGTTGGTAAAACGACAAGAACAAGGACCTTCTGGGATATGTTCACTAGTCATTCACTTATGAACCACAAGCCTTGTACTAATTGTGGAGACCAGTCGAAAATCAATGGTGTTATCACTTCTTGTCTTGATTGTTTTACCGCCGGAAGAGAAATCTATCTCTTTGAGTACAGTGTTTGCCCATCTGACTTTATCAGACGTCGTCGTGGTACATGCACAACAGCACCTTCAGATCCTTGTGATGAAGTCATTTACCGTGCGAGATACCTCTTACGGCATAACGGGTTTGGTCGTTACCACGTTTTGGAAAACAACTGTGAAGATTTTGCAAAATATTGTA
>KE159266.1:70560-80845 GCA_000411055.1 Leavenworthia alabamica | reverse complement strand
AGGCGGTCAAGCCACTTTGATAAGTGTAGTTGGGTTCATATCGCTTATGGCAAAGCCTATAGGCAGAGCTGTTTGTCTATTAACTGACATTGGTGTAAGAGAGCCAGAGAGGATGCTGTGAAGGAGTCTGTGGAGAGCCTAGTTGCTCGCTTAAAGGAAACCTGAATTGCTTTAAAGTCAGGTCTTAAGTATTTGTTTGTGTTTTATCTTCACTGTGGTTCTTGGTTGTGACTTATCTAATGACGAGAGAGCTACTGTTCATACAAAAATATTTATTATTTTATTTTATAATACTTATTAGTATTTATAACAACAATGCCCGTATAGCTCAGTGGTAGAGCGTCAGTCTTGTAAACTGAAGGTCCGTAGTTCGATCCTGCGTGTGGGCACTTTTTTATTTCTTACTCAACTTAGACAAAACTAAAGGTATAAACATTGACTCCAAGGATCATTCTTAATGCAAATACATAGTTTTTTTTTATGTTTTTTGTTTGTTCGTTTCCATTGAAGAATGTCTACACATAGCTTACATATAGGTTTTAGCCTAGATCAGGGACAATGAAGTGCTCCTCCTCATCATCATTTCTGATCTCAAACCTTGGCTTCTTGTAGGAAACATTCGACTTTATCGGTCTGAATGAATGAACATGACCTAAATGTGAAACAGATAGCTCAGGAACTTGAGCTACAGGAAGAGCCTCTTGATTGACCTGATCACCGAAGAAACCCATATCTGAGAACCAATCTAACTCACCGAGATCAAGCTGACCTTTCTGCTCAATTTTTAGACAAGAAGATAAGATGTCAATAAAAACATGCTGCAAAACAAAGTTATATATAAAGACGTAACGTTGAATCTCTCTATCTCTCTACCTTGTCGGTGGATTCAAGATCAGAGAAGTGGAAGAAATCGTCAACAGCCCAGGGCAGATGAGTAGGAGAAGAAGGCTTTTGCTGAGTTAGGGATTTAGCTCGAATCTGTTTAGCCTTTTGTTGGTTGTTGTATGACTCAGATTGATTCTTCTTCACCACTTGTTTACTACAACTATTTGATGAGGTACGAGATACTTTGATTCCAGTGGCTAAGAACCTCTGGTGATTTGCAGATCGAGAATTAACAACGTGGATTGATTCATCACAGTCTCTGCAAAGCAGAGCTCTATCCTCTACACAGAAAATAAAAGCTGCCTTCTTCTACAAGTCATAACAAAATAATGAGCAAACCCTAGTCTCAAAACAAACAAGGCTTATATACAAATCTGCCAAGTATACTGAACTTGCTATAAGATCTAGAAATTGAAACTTTGGAGTATATCCAAACTAATAAATCTATCAATCTTTGACAAAAATATAATAAACACATTGAGAGAAAAAATAAACACAGAGAGAGAAATGTATAGTTAGTTACTTGGCAGATATCGCAACGAGGGAATTTGGTGGAGAGTGAATTGAGATGAAGGCGTTGGTGCTTGCTAGCGAGTTTGTTAGCGGCGTGAATCTCGACGTCGCATTTAGGACACAGTGCAGCTTCGTCGGCGCAACATATCACAGTAGCCGGAGCTTTCTCACACACATCACACTGTATCTTCATATTCAGAAAAAAACAAGAAAACAGAGCTTGTGATTTCACTGGGTTAAAGAATCAGACAAAATACTTAACAAGAAGGGTTTTTGCTCTTCTTAGAGTAGCTAAGCAGAAGTGCCAGAAATGGAGATTGAAACAAAAGAAGAAAGAGATCAAATTGTGAATTAAGGGGACAAGTATAAGAGACAAGAAGATAATGATTTGGTGAATCAAAAAGGAAACACTAAGCTTCTTACAGCAAGGTCTCGTAATTTAAAGTTTTGTAAACTAAGAATTCATGAAGGAAGAGTTTGGTTTCCTCAAGGGATCATCAAATCAGAGAGTATAAAAAGTAAGATTCTCCCAGAAGTGATATACTACACAACAATGACATTTTAATCTTTTTTTGTAATAAGGACATTTTGATGTGATATCTATCAGATATCTTTTTGTTCTTACACAATCTTTGGTAATGAAATAAAAGAATAATGAAGTTGTAACTCCCAGAACAGTTACTGCTTCGTCTGTACATCATCTTCATCCTTGTGGTGGTGGTGGTTATCACCATTGTTAACATTGGCTGTATCTTGATGAAGCAGATTAGAGAATCCATTTCCAATTGATTTCCACCAGCTTGACTTCTCTGACTTAGTTTGATCATCTGACTCGTCATCACTACTGGACAATTCTATACAAGTAGCTGAATCAGTCTGTAACTCAGAGAATCTCACAGCTCCTAATATCTTTTCTGGAAGCTCTTCTAAAGTCTGGCTCTCAATGAGGAAAGCAAGATCAACAGTCAATGTTGTAACGTAACCAAATGCTAGATGAACAATGGCACTAGCAACCATTGAAGAACCAATATCAACATCAACTTCTATAAAGTTTTCTCCTGAAACATATTTACAAGTCAATGCACGTCCAATCACACATATAGCTTGCTCTCCTACAGCTTTTCTTACAATCCAAGGACCTTTAACAATGTTTGCAATCAGTTTAAGCCTTGATTTCTTGAACACATCATCTCCTTTAAGAAACTGATCCATAAGAGAGCCTTCTAGGATAGGTTCTGTGGCAACAAAGTAAGCAACAGCACTGTAATTGTCTTTGTGAGGAAGCTGGAGATTAAATGCCCAGACAAAAGGCTTAGTTCCTTCTGATTGAAACTCTTGATCGATAACTTTCCTGATTCGGCTGTTCGGATAACCTAGGATCTCAGAAAGCTTTTTAGGACCTTTAATCCAGTCAAAACCTAGAGGCTTTAGAAGGAAATCACCAGCAGGTACTTTAACTTTGTCAGAGAAATAATTTGGTCCTCTAACCATAAATGTCTCAGGATGTGGCGTTGTCCAACCATTTTGACAATTCTCTGGCTTAAGACATGGAATAGCTCCCTCTGATTTAACTCTTTTGATCCATGCCGGCTCAGTTTCTTCACCAGAGCCAGCCATATGTAGTTACAAACCTGCAACACACAACTTTAATCCTTAAGTAAGATTCTTTTACAAGGAAATTTATGCATCCTTGTGATCGTATTGCTCATCTTATGATCCAATTTATCTAGATTTTAAAGAAAAAAAGTGAAACACAAATTGCTCAAAGAAACATGATTGATTAGGATGAGCTTTAAATGTGATTTAAGCAAGTTCCTTTCAATCATAAGCATAGTTTCACCATAAACCAAATAAAAATCGAGTTTTTATATGAAGTCAAAGTTGTTAAGAAGTCGAATTAAAAGCTTGCATCAAATTCACACATAAATCTGTGATAAACCCTTGATATAATATGAAAGAAAAAGAATCAAAGATTGATTTTTGACATTCATCTACAACGCATATATTACCAGAATTGAAGAAAAATGAAATAGTTTTCTACGTTCTTTTGTTCCTACATAAACAGAGCAATCGAAACCCAGAAAAAAGTTTAAGCTACAACAATCAAACGGAGACAATTTCTTAAGTTTAGAAAGACAACAAACAAAGGTTTGATCTTAGGGTAAAGAGCGAAAAAAGTAAACCTTTTTTTTGCCCGGAGAAGAGAAGGATTCTCCAAAAACCCTAATTCAGATATGAAAACTTCTCACAGGAAAATCAAGAAGAAGAAAAAGAAAAATCCGATTTTGAAATGTTTTGATTCTTGATTTGAACTGTTTGGATTATTAGCTTTGAAACGGAAGCTGCAAGCAGATCTTTCCCTCTTTGCGTGACGTTTTGTGTTCATAAAAGAATATTATTATTGCTTCTCCACCTGGAACTGCAATTTATTAGAATGTCCAACCATTTATTACCTAATAATTCGATATAATTTATTTAAAAGTAAAATAAACAAATCTATAAGCTTTTAAATCCAGCTTAAAAAGATCTTTATATTTATAGAGAAGAGAAATGTTAATGGTATCGTGTTATTATCCTATGGATACTCTAGACAAATAATATTATTAAATTAGAAATACTAATTTTTATCTTTCTAAAAGTTATAATAATGAAGGAGAGAAAAAAAATGAGCAAATGGAAACAATAAGAATAACAGTTTTGAACACATTGTAAGTGTGAAATGTTTACGATGGAGAAAGAGATAAATGGGAGAATAGACTAAAAAATCAGAGAGATCCGACGAGAGAGGAGGAAGAAGAAGAGAACATTCTCAAAACGTTGTCGTTTAGACGTATTATGATCTTACATGTACGAAATACGTGTCAACTATGTACAAAAACCTTTATCTACTTTTGTCGGAAATTGAGTAATATCCAGCTGGATCCTTTAGCGTGTTATTGACCGTTCGATCAATAAGATGGATTATTCATATGTCTAATTCGTGATGAACCATTGGTTCACATGGTTATTAATTTTTGGTTGGACCTGCTGCGAATTTTTATAAATTTAATTTCCATATTATTATAAGAAAATAATACTAAACCGGGGAAGTTAATTTAAAACCATATGATATGTTTTCATTTCAATAACATTAGGGATATGTGGAAGCACCTTTAGCCTAACGGTTAAGGGTTTAAAGGTTTCTACACCAGGTCTAGAGTTCGAAACCCAGAGTACGTAGTTATTACAAATTAAAAGATGTAAAGGCTTTCCAGAGGTTCCGGTGTGTGCAGATAATATCGTCCGTCGTGGTCTCGTGTTGCGGGGAGAGCTTGTCCATCAGAAGAGATATCGTATCTGCAAAACCGTCCGTCGAAGATCCGAATGTTGTGGGGAGAGTTTATCCATCATGGAGATGTCGTATATTCAGAACCGCTTGTCGAAGAGTATTTGTGTCATGGAATTATCGTAAGTAGAACCTGTTCTCGCATTCCTAACAATCTGTAATACTAATGATCTAATAGACGAGAAAAAAAAAACATTATAGATATGTGTCTTGCTGGCCCCACAAACACATTGTAGATGTACAATATGAGTTTACTGTACATTGAATGAGGAGGGTGAAGGTGATGCCCATAAACCATTCGTGATATAGAGAGAAAAGGATCATGCACACATGATCAGAACTGTAATATCCCGACCGCCACCGTCCGTGAGCACACCAATGTCCCCTCTAGGCCCGTGGACGACCCCATGTCCTCTCTAGGCCCATTGGGCCTCCACGTCCTCTCTAGGCCCATTGGGCCTCACTCTTGTCTGACGGTCGGTGCATTATTTTTCTGAGGCTCAAGAACTTGTTTACTGTCCCTACAAATCACCACATGATCTTTCCCTGTGCGTTGGCCTCACTTACNTGTCCTCTCTAGGCCCATTGGGCCTCCACGTCCTCTCTAGGCCCATTGGGCCTCACTCTTGTCTGACGGTCGGTGCATTATTTTTCTGAGGCTCAAGAACTTGTTTACTGTCCCTACAAATCACCACATGATCTTTCCCTGTGCGTTGGCCTCACTTACACAGTACCGACAATCACTTCTCGGTAGGTCACCCATCGTAGTACTACTCCAGCCCAAGCACGCTTAACTGCAGAGTTCTGAAGGAGTGGTTGACCGAAAAGATAAATGCACTTTGGTGACATAGGTAGTCAAATCAAATGTCTTAAACCTCTTCTCATGCACCACCATATCAGAATATGGGATGTTATAAGAACCATTGACCATTTAGGATATGCACATTAACTATTCCTCTCAACTACCTCCACAGACCATACTTCAATTCATTATGGGATACAACACTATCAAATGCCTTACCCATCCAAAAACATCATAGTCAACAATGTAGGGTTTAGATCTTTTCTATTCGGTCATTTCGTTTGGTGAAAAAAGAAATGTTCATCATTATACATGTTTTTATTTAGGTGGTTAAACTTTATAAAACATGTTTATCAACCATGCATATTCTAACATTAAGATGATGAGTAAATATACTTTTACCTATGAGTTATCATCCAAACACAATAGATCTCAATATGAGTAATTAAAGCGTGAAGCCAAGTCTATTTCTCTATCGTTCAAAAATATCAAATCATTGTTATAATTATTTCACGTCAGAGTGTTACAGACCAGCCAGACTTGTTCAGACATCAGGTTTTTTCGAACAGCTGATTGGGTCTACAGTTGGTAATTATTGATAGTCCAATAAAAAAGTATCAGAGTAGGTTCGAATCAATGGCAAGGCATGGCCTTGAATGGTGGCAAAATAGACTAAACCGGATTGGACACCGACCCACATCATAAACAGAGGAAGTCTCATTGAGATCTGTGATCCTTCATTATTATTATTTTTAAACCTAAGAGACCTATTGGTTAAATCAAAATTAAAAAATAAAACAAAATTTATTTTTAATTTAAACTTCTGATGAATGGTAGTTAAAAGAAACAATGGGTCAGCCCCTTGTAATTTTTGTAGATCATCATTGACTTTATTGGCTCCATATCTAACTCCTAAAATCCTTTTTATTTATAAAATAATTATATATATTGCTTCTAGTTTATACATTCTATGTGCATTTGTGAGTTTAATATATTAAACTCATATTTTTTTTCTCTTTTAAAATTACCTATGTTATCTAAATTCAAGGTTTTTTTATTGGCTTATAAATATATCATTATATTTGAAAAAATGATAAAAGAAGATAAATATAGAAATCAGCTGAACTATACAAAGTTGGCTATTGTATTAAATATTTTGCATGTACATAAATTTGGCTATTTTTTTGTCTTTCTAAGTTGTGTAATTAATGTATTGCTGTTACGATGTTGAAACTACAAAGATATAGATGGGTATCATCACATTCAGAATTCATTTATATGAATGAGTAGATACATATCATATGTATAATAAAGTTTATATGGACCAACACATCTATTTTTGGAGACTTATTTTTCTATGTCCATACTTTTTATTAAAATACTTTTAATATATGCTGTTGGGTTTAGATAACTAGATCTGGACTATGTACAATGGTGGAACTAGACAATTTATTGATGTTTTAATTTCCTTAGTTTTTTTTCTTCTCGTATGAGTTTACTTTTAGACATTATACGATAATACTTTTATGACAATTTTTCCAATGTAAATCATGTTCATTAATTGAATATGTTGTATTAAATACAAAATGAATGAATAGATGCATTGAACAAGTATCTATAAAAAATAAGAAAATAAGTTTTGGTTGTATAGTGGAAGTGTATAATATGAATATGTTTATTAAACAAAACGAAGTTAACATCGAGCTCCGTGTCCGGTTTCCGGTAACTCGTAGTCTCGGACAATATTAAATTAGTACAATAAGTTAATGGTGTGTTGTAGTGTTATGATGATGCCTACGTCCCAACTGCAACAATTTACAGATACAATGAAGCACTAATGAAGGAATGTGTTAGCTATGTAGTCTTCATCACTTTTAACAATTTTTTCATATTTATCTCTTTCCCACCTACATGAACAAACATTACATTATCATCATTTACTGTGTAACTTAAATTCTTATTTTACCAAAAAACAAAAAAATTAATATTAGCTCAACAAAGAGTAATTCTCTCTAATATTATCAAAATGTAGTTTATTAGATAAAAATATATTAATTTTTTAGTTGGACATAAATACTATTTTTAATTAAAATTTATTTTTATTAGAATTTACATTTTTCTATAAAAATATCTATTTTTTGTTTAATATTAGAGTTTAATATATAATGTTTGAGTTTATTATTTATTATTTATGGGTTAGAGTTTAGTATTTAGTATTTGAGTTTAGTATTTATTTTTTTGGTTTTAGAATTTTGATTTAAAGATTAAAATTTAGTATTTAAGGTTAGGATTTAGTATATATATGTAGTGTTTGGATTTAGTATTTATTGTTTAGAATTTATATAATTTTTTTAAAATAAAATATAATTTTTAATTTTATTTAATTATTAAATAATATATTATTTATGACAACCAATAAAATCAATATCAAAATCTAGCATTTAGCCTTTAAAAAATAGTTATTCGTTTTTACATAATAAAAATAGGTAAAGTTAATTAGAAGAAATGCATATAATACGAGTATATATATAACGAATTCACAATACTAAATCAATATCGAGGTGTGTGCCAGCTTCATATGTACATAGTTACATGCATCTATCTATGGATTCGAATAATACAAATATTTTAAGATTATTAACACATCAAGTTAATGAACTTTTTTATACATTTACAAAAAAAAAAAATTAAGTTAACCGTTAATGAAGTATTAATGACTACGTCCCAACTGCAACAATTTACATATATTAACATAAATAAATAAAAAGGAACATGCATTAAAAAATGACTTATTACGGCTTCCGTTAATAACTCACTCCACTCTATACCCTTCATGCTTACTATATATTACAACGTTACTCATTCACAACAACAACACACAACCTCAAAACCATAAACTTACAAAATGGCATTGTCATCGTCGGAGATGGAGGAGAATCACCGGAAACTGGCGGCGGATAAGGTTGAAATGGGGAAGAGGAAGAGAGAAATGTGGAGAAGAAAGTGGAAGAGATTAGATATAGTGAAAGCTTTTGCTTCACTCTTTGTGCATTTCCTTTGTCTCTTAGCTCCTTTTAATTTCACTTGGCCAGCTTTACGAGTGGCTCTCATTGTTTACACAGTTGGTGGGCTTGGTATCACCGTATCTTACCACCGTAACTTAGCTCATCGGAGCTTTAAAGTCCCTAAATGGCTTGAGTACTTATTCGCTTATTGTGGCCTTCTCGCTATTCAGGTTAATATTATTATTTAAACCACATGCATAATTACATAATCAATATGTATGAAAGATCTTAGTTGATATTTTTAGCAAAAGAAAATATCTTATTTTATTTGTCTACAAAAAAATTATGGTTATATGAATTATTGGATCCATCCACTAATCTTCTTCTTAGCAATAATTTTAGTTACAAAATGTTACAATATTTATGTGTTAGACTAGTGTGCTCTCATTAAAACTCGAAACACTCAACCACTTCACAGTGACTCGGGTCCTAGGCAATCTATAAACCTTAGATTTTGTCAGAATCTATACTATATTGTGCTTTTTATTATATTAAAATTATGTTTTAATTAATTAGTTGAGTTAACCGTTTTATATAAATAATATATAGGGTCGTGGGAATTTATGAATTCTTAGATTCATAAGACTTATAGAGTCTCTATTATTATATTAGTCTATATTAATAAAGACTAATATATTTTGAACCATTGACAGTTAATATAGTTTGTTAATGTAACAGGGAGATCCGATTGATTGGGTGAGCACACATAGATACCATCACCAGTTTACAGATTCACCTAGGGACCCTCATAGTCCTAACGAAGGGTTTTGGTTCAGTCACCTCTTATGGCTATTTGATACCGGTTATCTTGTAGAAAAGGTAATTAACCATTGAACTAATTAACTATATTTAATTACAACTAAACCCTTTAATGTAATATTGTAATGATTTAGTGTGGAAGAAGGACAAATGTGGAAGACTTAAAGAGACAATGGTACTATAAATTCCTTCAAAGAACAGTCATGTACCACATTTTAGCATTTGGTTTACTCCTCTATTACTTTGGTGGTTTATCTTTTCTTACTTGGGGAATGGTAATAAATTATTTTACTCTCTTTTTATTTTTTTTATTAACTTGCCAAAATAATTAATACAATATAGTTAATAAAATACAAAAATGGTTGTAGGGTATTGGCGTAGCAATGGAGCATCATGTGACTTGTTTCATCAACTCTATTTGCCACATTTGGGGAAGCCGTACTTGGAAAACAAATGACACCTCTCGAAATGTTTGGTACGTTCAAATTTTTTTGTATCAATTATGAACATAAGTTTTATATCATTTAGTATATATATAGGTGGCTATCGGTATTTTCATTTGGAGAGAGCTGGCACAACAATCACCATGCGTTCGAGTCATCGGCTAGACAAGGCTTGGAATGGTGGCAAATCGATATATCTTGGTACATCGTCCGGTTTCTCGAGATTATCGGTTTGGCTACAGATGTGAAGTTGCCTTCAGAGAGTCAACGACGTCGTATGGCATTGGTTCGTTGAAGATGGAAGATATACAACTTCCAGGCTCAATTAAGTATTATAGCTAATTAATGTCTACCTATGTTTAAAGCTTGTGGCAAACGTAACACTTGTAATATTGTGTTGTTTTGTCTTGTGGTGTGTGTTTGAGCCTGTTTGGTTTACATTAAGATGCGTTCGTTTTCGTGTCAAAGAAAATTTAATATATATGTGTAACGA
>KE159266.1:41929-70479 GCA_000411055.1 Leavenworthia alabamica | reverse complement strand
TTTTTTTTTTTTTTTTTTTTTGTAGCATCTTTATGATTATGATACATACATTTGCTTCATTGCATCAAGATGGAATCAATACACAAAAATATATTGTGTTTATTACATTAATCTTTAAAAGAATAAGAAATATATTGTGTTTATTACATTTTTTTTGAATATATTGTGTTTATTACATTAATCTTTAAAAGAATAATAAATGAAATAACTAGGACTTATAATGAGACTTCCGACACGGCTCAGTTATGGCACTTGCCTGAACCTCCTGGAATGTTGGTACAAGGGTTTGGACCTGATCCTGAACCCGTACCTCTTTGTAGTAACTGTAACACGAATCTGATCTCACTTTCGGCTCGGAACGGTCTAGCGGCTTCGACTTGAGTGGCGTCCAAGAAAAGCATGAAGATTCCGAGCAAAATAGCTCCAAGTATCAATTGTTTCTTCATCATTATTTCTAAAATGAAATAGTTTTTTTTGTTTGGCTAGTAAAAGTTGATCTATGTCTTTTACTTGTTGTTGTTGTGTATCACATTTAGTTTGATAATGATGAGATATATATAGGGTTTCTGATAACAGTAGTGTTGGTTTGATCGTTAAATTGGCATCTTTGTGTGATTGTTGGTCATACTTAGATATTCTTGTGGTTTGACTTTTACTATGAAAAACTTGGATTTTCAACATTTGAAAACCCCAAAGTATAGGAACTGATCAAACAAGTTAGTACATGACACGGTTCTTGACTTGTACCACAAAGTATATATTACAACTAAACCTGAAAAATAAAAGCTGATAAAGCCAAATTGCTAAATTCCGGTCCAGTTTTAGAACAACCGGTTATATATATATCTTGATTGTTGTTTGAGTTTGGGATTTTAATTTTGTACAATTGGCGAGTCTGGTTTATGTTGGTTAACTAGATAACAACCGGTTAAATACAATTCAACTATGGATTCTGATTTCTCATATTATGACGCACCATGAGAAAATTCATATTAGAATTTGGGAGACCAGGACTTAAAAACCGAAACCACTACTAAGCAAACACAACTTTGAAATTGTCAATTGTCTCAAAAAGGGAAATAATTCAAACGAACAAAAAATTCAATTGGCAAGTTTGATTCAGTCTTAAGTCTCGACCAAATAAACGAAGAAAAATAACATAAGTATTAAGTAGGTACATAAGCATGTACATTGCTAGAGAAAAAACATATAGCACGTGTTCGATCAATACTCAAAGGCCAAACCTCAATTTACGAACAGAAGAGTTCAACTTCACATTCGTTTTTTTTTTTTGAATTGTTATTTTGTTGATACTGGAAAATCATTAATTTAGCAGTTTACTTTGTTTTGTTATTAAGGGGCGTTGACTCGGTGTGGGCGTTATCTAATTAACATTTTTGATATAAGCATAAAGTGGCTTAGAGTAAAGTTTCTGATGCAAAGAAAGGGTAAATCCTAGTAGTAAATTATAACAGTATAAACAGTAATTTTTCACATAAAATAACAAAACAAAGAAAGTAACTAATTATTGTCGTTATTGCGCATAGTAGAGCAATGTTCATGTTATTGGGTCTCTTTCACTTTCTAATTACTTACTAAGCAACTTCACCAGTTCACCTTTCTTCATCTTTGAAAACCCCTTTTAGACCTCGTGATTTTGCTATATCTCTCAGTTCCACTAGCTTCAGTTTACTCCACTCTTCTACTTTCACAACTTCCTCAGCTCCATCACTGTCTTCATCTACAGACTCATCATCATCATCATCATCATCATCTGAGAACACATCTAAAGTAACACCATTATCGAGAGACTCATCATCATCCTCCTCTGGGTAAAATGATGACTCTGGTTCAACCATTGTTGTCACATGCACAGGTTCTGACACATACTCAGGTTCATGCTCGTACTGAGGCTCGGGCTCCTGCTCAGGTTCATCATGCAACCCTACTGTATCCTTCTTCTGGGTCCAGGTTACACTATAACTTGATGATTGATCAAAAGTTGCCTCGCTAGAATAAGCTGGTGGTGATTTTTGTCTTGGTACTGGCGACTTTCTTCTGAAGCTTGATGTTGGTCTGGCAAAGGATGATGCATTGTAATCTCTGTTCCCAGAGTTGACAAATTTTCCGCTTCGATCTTGTTTGTCGACAGTTGCTCCTTGTACTTCTCCATGAATGCTAAAACTGCTAACTTTATTCTTGCTTTGCTCTCCTGAGTGCTTCCTTAGTAATTTAAGAAGAGAGTCAACAGTTTCACTTTCTTTTCCCTGTATTTTAGAAACTTCTTCTGTCTTTTTTTCTTCTTTCTTTGCTGCAGTTCGAGCTCGGAGCTGAGCTTGAACCTTTCTGAAAAGCTCAACTATCTCTTTCTCTCTTGGTCCAGGGGATGAAGTAACTTGAAATTTAGGGGAGCTAGATAGAGAGAGTAAAGGCCCATTTCTTGAAGACAACATTTCAGAGTTTTCATCAAAATCGTCTTTCTCTTCACTTTGCCTGTTTCTTCCTCGGAAACCATGCTTATTAAGCCTTGAGAAATCAGGATTTCTCCTATAGCCGCCAGAATTTGCTTGGCAAACAAAAGATCTACTTTTGGGGACACATTTCAGACGTCCATTCTCTATACGTAGTTTGTGATCCAGACAGAAGGAGCAAGGGAATATAGCAAGTGTTCTTCTTGAAACAGCAGAATTAGAGAAGCAATGGCTGTCTGAAAGAGTGTAACCTGTGCTACCAACCAAATACCACACAGAGTTAACAGATGGAAACATAGAACAAATGATTTCAGTGTTGTTATTTGGCCATGTCTATGAAAATAATATAATGAACCACACCAATGCAGAACAAAGAAGACAATTTTTTTCCACCAAATTAGTAACATGTAACTATGCAAGTACTATTTTTGAGATGGGAAACAAATTTATGAAGTTACTCTTAAAACCCTAGAGGCCTGTACGGAAGCAAGTAACAGCCAACAAAATGAATAAGAAGTCAACAATATAACACTCAAAGAATCATTTCATCGAACACCTGGTGGACCAAAAACAAATAACAAGGTTCTCTACCCACATGCCGTTTCCGCCAGCAGTATGGAGAGCACTTGTTGCGAGAGGGAGTTGAATAAGCTAAATGTTTGGAGACCATGGCATAAAACAGTGGGTGCTCAGAGTGCCATTTAAGGAAGAACACTAACAAACAACTATAATTAATCAACGACAGAGGACACAGAGAGAGGATAGAGAATAATCAAGTACCAGCAACATAGTCGGAGATCAAATGAAAAGTGCTTGACATCGCCATGAACAGAGTTCGGAGAAAGGTGACGGATTAAGCTTCTTCTTCTTGCATTTGCCTATTCTCCTTCAACTCTTGTCTTCTCTCAGTCTCTCTGGGCTTTTGTCTTAGTAACACAAAAATCATGATATTGGGCTTTACTATTCCAATTATATATAACTATGGGCTTTGGAACTTCGGTTAAACAAATGGGAAATTTTCAATAAACCGAAAATTACAACATCAATTATCCAAAGACCCAAACCAAACTGAACAACATGAACCGAACCAATTAAACTCAATGCACAGCAGCAGAGAGCTCCTGTCAAATGAACTGAGTTAGGGCTTTGTCAACATGCCACGTGCTAAAAAATCCTTCTCTTTTCTATTTCCTTCCGACAGATTTGCAGATTGAAGCTAAATAGTCCAAAAAACAAATATCAAACAGTTCTCGAGAAGATTTGAATTTGATCATCTACTGTAAGTAACTCCATCTCTTCTTTTCAATTTCCAATTTCAGTTTCTCCTTTAGTTACAAGGATTAACACACTTGATAGATCCAATTTATTCCAATTTTTCTTCGATGATCTTTGTTTATTAGACTTTATAAATAATTGATTGATTCAGTTTTTTAATGATTGTGTACTGTTTGATATTAAATCAATTTAGGGTTTATAAGGGCTTCGTAAATTAGATAAATTTTGAGTTAATTTGCAGGTGGACCACAAGAATATGGACAAGTTGAAGATAGCGGAATGGGGAGAGAAGCTGAAGACTGGTGGAGCTCAGATGAGTAGAATGGTTAGTGGGAAAGTGAAAGAGATGCTTCAAGCTCCAACCTTGGAATCCAAAATGGTGGATGAAGCTACTTTAGAGACGTTAGATGAGCCTAATTGGGGAATGAACATGAGGATATGCGCTCAGATTAACAACGATGAGTTTAACAGCACTGAGATAGTTAGAGCCATCAAGAGGAAGATCTCTAGTAAGAGCCCTGTGAGTCAAAGGCTTAGCCTTGAGCTTCTGGAAGCTTGTGCTATGAACTGTGATAAGGTTTTCTCTGAAATTGCTTCTGAGAGAGTTCTTGATGAGATGGTTTGGTTAATCAAGAATGGAGATGCTGATTCTGAGAACAGAAAGCGAGCTTTTCAGCTTATTAGAGCTTGGGGACAATCTCAAGAACTTGCTTATCTTCCTGTTTTCCAGCAGACTTATATGGTAAATATCTCTGAATCTGATTTGCTTATGCCAAAAGATAGGTTTAATATGTGTATAATCCTCAGCTTCTCTTTTTTTCCTTAGAGTTTAGAAGGCGGAAACGTGTTAAACGCTCATGGGGAAGAGAACACAATGTCAGGCCAAAGTTCTCTAGAGTCTATTATGCAACGGCCTGTTCCAGTGCCTCCACCTGGTAGCTATCCGGTTCCTAATCAAGGACAGGCTCATGGGTACGATGACGGTCTTGACTATAACTTTGGAAACTTATCGATTAAGGATAAGAAAGAACAGATTGAGATTACACGAAACAGCCTTGAATTGCTCTCAAGCATGTTGAATACTGAAGAGAAGCCAAATCAAGCAGAGGTATTCTTTGTGTTATATTGTTTTTATTTAGCTATGTGTGATTATTTTTCTTGACCAAATCTCTGAGTTTTGAAGCGAGAAAGTTAAGTTTTGGTGTTTATATATGTTATGGTTACAGGACGATCTAACGGTAAGCCTTATGGAGAAATGCAAGCAATCACAGCCGTTGATTCAAATGATCATAGAGAGCACAACAGACGACGAGGGAGTCCTTTTTGAAGCTCTGCATGTGAATGATGAGCTCCAACGCGTTCTATCTAGTTACAAGAAGCCTGATGAAACTGAGAAGAAAGCGTCAATGGTGGAACAAGAATCATCAGGAAGCAAAGGCGCTGGTCAACCAACAGAAGAAGATGAAAAACAAGCTGTGAAGAAAAAGGTTGATGATGATGACACAAAACATTCAGAATCATCAGGATCCTTTAACAAAACCGTCAAAGAAGATAAACATGTCAAAATAGAACTCGGGCTTTCAAGTGACGAAGATGAAAAATAAGTAGGTTGTGTTTTGTCTTTTCTTCCGACATGGTCATGGATGTAACAATGTACTTCCGCTATAGGTGTGTGGGAACCTTTTTAGCTTCGTTTCTAGTTTCCTTTATATCATATCCAGAAGTTGAAAAAAAAAATCGTGCAACATCCATGCCAGACTTTATTCTTTGAACCCTTTACTCAGTATCTCTTTGTTGATTCGTCAAATCTTTGCAGACAAAAAAGTTTGTCCTTACCGCCTTGCGTAATAAGTATTATTTTGTTTTCCGACATAACAAAAACTCTCTTTGGCTTAGAGTCTTTCTAATAAGACCTAAATCTAAATCTCTTATTCCTTCTTCGATGGACGCCGTTCATCAGACTAGTCGGAAAGACTCGAACCCAGTCGCCACATACCCCATCGCCGAGCCAATCCTCAGTTTCCCATCACATTCTAAACTAGTTTAAGTCGCCTCTGCCTTGTTCACAGCCTCCCTCTCTCATCTACCTCGCGCACCGCTTCTCGCTCTCTCCACACTAAGTTCGTCTTCTAACTCCATTAATTTGTTCAGCGCTGTTTGCTGGTCGATTCTAGCCTATGATTTTGCTATATTCCAACTTATCTCGAGTTTCTGGTTGATTCTCTGGTAGGGTTTTGCCCTCATCCATATTAGCTTAAGTTTCTAGTTGATTCTAGGTTTTGCCTGTGCTCTCTGAGACCCTTTGGTAAACTTCGCAAGAACTCCTTCGTTTCTGTTTATTATGTTGTGTTGCTGATCTCTCTGGTTTCTGTAAGTGGCCAAGCTTCTTGCTTCCTTTGCGGTTCTTGGTCATTTTTTCTTCTTCTTAAAGTTCCGGAGATAGTTCATGTCTCAGCCTAGAATGGCTTTTTCTTTTCTTTCTTATTTATGTTTTTAAGTGCTGAATGTTGTTATAGTATTAGCATTACTCCATAATGGCTTTCATGTTAAATGAAGTGTGTTGGATACTTGCTCTAGTATATATGATTCTATGATTTGACATTTGAGGTTATTTTTTGGTATCGTTATCTGCTTTTCATCATTCTGATCGCTTATGGAACAATATGTGATAGGTTTACATAAACATGGATGATAGCTTGTATGATGAGTTTGGTAACTATATTGGACCTGAGATTGAGTCTGACAGAGAGAGTGATGATGAAATAGAAGATGAAGAGCTCCAAAAGAATCAACCTGAAGAGGATGGATCGGATGGCGAGCATGGGCCAGGAGGTTCAAATGGCTGGATTACCACAATCAATGATGTTGAGATGGAGAACCAAATTGTTCTTCCTGAGGATAAGAAGTACTATCCTACTGCAGAGGAGGTTTATGGTGAGGATGTTGAGACCTTGGTTATGGATGAAGATGAGCAGCCTCTTGAGCAACCCATAATTAAGCCTGTTAGAGATATTAGATTTGAGGTGGGGGTGAAGGATTCAACAACTTATGTGTCAACCCAGTTTCTTATCGGCCTCATGTCTAATCCTGCACTTGTGAGGAATGTTGCTCTTGTAGGGCATTTACAGCATGGGAAAACTGTATTCATGGATATGTTGGTAGAGCAGACACATCATATGTCTACTTTTAATGTTAAAAATGAGAAGCATATGAAATATACAGACACGCGAGTTGATGAGCAGGAAAGAAATGTATCAATCAAGGCGATTCCCATGTCTCTTGTCCTCGAGGACAGTAGATCCAAATCATACCTGTGCAATATCATGGATACCCCTGGACATGTCAACTTCTCTGACGAAATGACTGCTTCTCTGAGACTTGCTGATGGTGCTGTTCTAATTGTTGATGCTGCTGAAGGAGTGATGGTGGGTGGTTGCTCTCTCTTTTCAGGTCCATAATTTATTTATTTGAAGTTTGCATTTGTACTAACGCTAATAATTTTTTTCAGGTAAACACAGAAAGAGCTATACGGCATGCAATTCAGGACCGTCTCCCTATTGTTGTTGTGATCAATAAGGTACATCTCATGCATCAGGACCATCTCTGATCTGCCTATATTTTTTTGGATTTATATTTCTATACATTTTGCTTGACCTTTGCTGTTTGTTAATTTTTTCCCTAAAAGGTTGACAGGCTCATTACTGAGCTCAAACTACCTCCAAGGGATGCTTACTACAAGCTGAGGCATACAATTGAAGTCATTAATAACCACATATCTGTTGCTTCGACAACCGCTGGAAGCTTACCCCTTATAGACCCTGCAGCTGGAAATGTCTGTTTTGCCAGTGGTACTGCTGGATGGTCCTTCACATTGCAGTCTTTTGCTAAAATGTATGCCAAGCTTCATGGGGTGGCCATGGACTTGGATAAGTTTGCATCTCGACTTTGGGGAGATGTCTACTATCACCCTGATACTAGGGTATTCAAGAGAAATCCGCCAGTAGGTGGTGGAGAAAGAGCATTTGTTCAGTTTATTCTTGAGCCTCTATACAAGATATACAGCCAAGTGATAGGTGAACATAAGAAGAGTGTAGAGACCACCCTTGCAGAATTAGGAGTGACTCTGAGTAACAGTGCATATAAGCTGAATGTCAGACCCTTACTTAGGTTAGCCTGTAGCTCCGTGTTTGGTTCAGCATCAGGATTCACTGATATGTTGGTGAAGCATATTCCTTCTCCCAGAGAGGCTGCTGTTAGGAAAGTCGACCATGCATACACTGGCCCCAAAGATTCTCCCATCTATGAATCAATGGTAGAGTGTGATCCATCTGGACCTCTCATGGTTAATGTGACAAAGCTGTACCCTAAATCAGATACTAGTGTGTTTGATGTGTTTGGAAGAGTATATAGCGGTAGGCTTCAAACAGGGCAAAGCGTGCGTGTACTAGGAGAAGGGTATTCACCCGAGGATGAGGAGGACATGACTGTAAAAGAAGTTACCAAGCTATGGATATATCAAGCTAGATATAGAATACCTGTTAGCAGTGCCCCTCCTGGTTCATGGGTTTTAATTGAAGGTGTCGATGCGTCCGTCATGAAAACTGCAACGCTGTGCAATGCTAGCTACGATGAAGATGTCTACATATTCCGAGCGCTCCAATTTAATACCCTCCCAGTTGTCAAGACAGCTACTGAGCCTTTGAATCCTAGTGAGTTGCCTAAAATGGTGGAAGGGCTCAGGAAAATTAGCAAGAGCTATCCCCTTGCGATTACCAAAGTCGAGGAGTCTGGGGAACATACCATTCTAGGTACTGGTGAGCTGTACTTGGATTCCATCATGAAGGACCTAAGGGAGCTCTATTCAGAGGTCGAAGTAAAGGTATCTACTTATGTTTCTAGTTTTGCTCTATGGCGGTCTGTTCTGCTAGTTAATTGCTGGTTTGTTTGGTCTTTAAGATCCTTTTGATTTCTTAAATTTGCAGGTCGCGGATCCAGTGGTCTCCTTCTGTGAGACTGTGGTTGAATCTTCGTCAATGAAGTGTTTTGCTGAGACACCAAACAAAAAAAACAAAATAACTATGGTAAGAGATCCTCCTTTTTCTTTAATATCCCTTATATGTAAGACTTTTGATATGGTGCTCAAAAACAATTACACTCTGACTAACGGACTGTCTGCTTGATGCTAAAGATTGCAGAGCCATTGGATAGAGGACTTGCAGAGGACATTGAAAATGGTGTCGTTAGCATTGACTGGAACAGAAAACAACTCGGTGACTTCTTCAAGACGAAGTATGACTGGGATTTGCTTGCTGCACGTTCCATTTGGGCTTTTGGCCCTGACAAACAGGTGAAAATGCATTGTTTGTTTTCTTCAAACCCTTTAATCTGGGCGCTTTCTTTATCTTTATGATTGCTTTGTGTTAATGGGTCTAGCAAGCATCACAATTATGTATTGACAATTTCATCTTTTGATTGTTGATTTCTGACTGTTCAGGGGCCAAATATTTTATTGGATGATACCCTACCAACTGAAGTTGACAAGAACTTGATGATTGCAGTCAAAGACTCCATTGTTCAGGGGTGATCATCTTTCTTCTGTTACACTTTTCTTTGGCTCCATTTTGTTGGATGTAGCTGAACGGGTTTGTTTTAATCCTTCTGTAGGTTCCAGTGGGGTGCCCGTGAAGGTCCCCTCTGTGATGAGCCCATCAGAAATGTAAAGTTCAAGATTGTTGATGCACGGATAGCACCAGAGCCGTTGCATAGAGGATCTGGTCAGATGATTCCAACAGCAAGACGTGTTGCCTATTCAGCCTTTCTTATGGCAACTCCAAGGCTAATGGAACCTGTCTACTATGTAGAGGTACCTTATTCCTTTATGCTTTTGCTTTTTACATTTTTCCTCTTATAATGATAACTAAGATTGTGCTTGCATATCAGATACAAACACCAATCGATTGTGTAACTGCCATCTACACTGTTTTGTCACGTAGACGTGGGCATGTAACATCTGATGTTCCTCAGCCTGGTACTCCTGCCTATATTGTGAAGGTTTGTTTAGTTTTTTTGTCTTGTTTCTTAACGTTGTTTTCTATCATCTGACTGAATGATGATTCATTGATTGATTCTCTTGTGATGGTTCAGGCTTTTCTGCCTGTGATAGAGTCATTTGGATTTGAGACAGATCTGAGATACCACACACAGGGACAAGCCTTTTGCGTATCTGTGTTTGATCACTGGGCCATAGTGCCAGGAGACCCTCTTGACAAAGCCATCCTATTGCGCCCACTTGAGCCTGCCCCTATTCAGCATCTAGCTCGTGAATTCATGGTCAAGACCCGCCGCAGAAAGGTATTATTCTTAGCACATGCCAAAACTTTGTGTGGTTTGATGCAGTGAAACCATAATCTGGGTTGTTACTCACCTAAACAATCTAACTCATAAACTCTTTACAACCCAGCCGCCACAAATTGCTCTTTAACCAAGTCGCAACTCTGCTGCATAGTCCTAGAGTTGTTTATATAGTAGGCTCATTGCATTGTTACCTCATCAGTTTCAGTGTCTCACTATATATGGTGTATTGTTTTTGCAGGGAATGAGCGAAGATGTTAGCGGGAACAAGTTCTTTGATGAGGCCATGATGGTAGAGCTTGCTCAGCAGACTGGTGATCTTCATCTACAGATGATGTGATGATTCTAGGGCTTACTATGCAGGACAAGTTCACTAAATATCTCGGAAAATGTAATTGTCTCCACCTTATATCTCAAAAATTCTGCTTCTCAAGTTTCAGGTTTTAATAGAACTCGATCTATATAACATGATTGTTATGCTCGGAATTGCGTTAGACTTTGACTATAAACCAACTATAAATTAGAATGTATAACAAAAATTTAAAGTAATTTTATGAGTGTTTATTTTATTTAACGTATTTAACATTTAATTGAATGAAAAAAATGTTAACAAGTAATTTTATGAGATTTGAACATATAGATTTAAATTAAAAACATATTGAATGAAAAAATAGACCAAAATTAAAACATTAAATTTTTGTATATATAACCGTTTTTAAAGGTATTTAGTATTTACCAAATTGTTTTGTTATTCTGGCCCAACCCTACAAAAGTTTCGGGTCGGGTTAAGAAACGCTGGTTGATTCGTCTTCCTCGCTCTTGCGGCGCTGTTTCTCTCCGAAGCTCACAGGTTAGCACTCTCCAGTGTCTCCTCTTTAGATCAATTTTGCTTTCTCATACCTTCCTCTTGTCTCGTGTATAGACGCAAGTTTTCTCCGTTCTCCAAGGTTTCTGTCGATCTCAAAACTCAACGGCTCGAGAAACCTAATTGTCTCCGTTCGTGTCGAGATTCTTCTAGGATTTAATCGTATACAGTCTACATCTACTTGTTGCGTCCAATTGAATACTCTAAATCAGAAACCCTAATTTCGTGGGTCGCAAAAGTTTCCACACTCTCAGAATTTCCGTCTGGGAAATTAGGGTTTCATGGTGGATGAGGTATTACAGTTTGATTTGAGGGCTTTCCGTCAGTTTTGAACCAGTAAATTGAGAAAGGGCCTCAACGAGAGCAAGAAAGCCGTGAAATTAGAGTTTCTGAAGTATATGTATGGCTTCGGAGCCTGTTAACGGAGTTGAAGGAATTGATGGAGCTAAAGAGAAGCATAGCATTAAAGTGTATAAAAGGAAGGGAAAAGGTCAGAAAAAATTGACACCACTCTTTGCCACTGCCACTCAGAAACAAGAGGGAGAATTAGAAAACAATCATGTAAATCCTCCTGAAACCCTGAATCGAGAGTCCGTAGATCCTATTGTTACTGTTCAGACCAATCCTCAGGAAGACAAAAACATAACTGAAACACCTTCGGAAAACTTGCCTGCTGATGATTCGGAGAAAGTGATTGACAAGCCTCTTGTGGAAGCGTTTTCTCAAGCCAAACCTCAGGATGATGTTAATTTGGCTGCTATAGATAAAAACGTTTTGCAACCTCTCCCAGGTCCTCTGGGTCAGGATGTAGGCAATAAGTCTGTCAAAGCTGTAGATGATGTCAATATAGTGGTTGTTGATGAGAATTCTATCAAGGAACCTTCTAAAAGCCTTGACAAAGAAGATGGCACTATTGTGGTTGTTGACAAGAACCTTATTGAAGCTTCCTTTCAGACCTTATCCGTGGAAGATTTAAATACTCTTGTTGTTGATAAGAATCCCATTGAAGTGTCTTCTGAGGAATATGTCCATGTGGTAGATGCAGATAATCTAATAAAAGAAGCTCATCCTGAAAACATTGTAGAAAGAGATGCCATGGATGCCCAACAGTCTGCAGAGCTTACCACTGACCATGCGCAGATCATCCATGCTACAGCGTCTGGAAGCATACCAATGGAGGAGGGCACAGATGGACATGTTAGGATACATGTAGCCTCCACATCAAAGCAACAGAAAGACGAGATCAGGAAGAAGCTTGAAGATCAGCTTAGCTTGGTCAGAGGTATGGTAAAGAAGATAGAGGATAAAGAGGGTGAGATTGCTGCATATAACGATTCTAATGTTTTGGTTAACACTAGTGTTAATAATGGAGGAGGAAGGATTCTCTCAGGGTTTGCATCTACTGGACTTCCTCGTGAGGGCACCAGAGTACCAAGACCGTTAAATCAACTAAGTATATCAGTGTTGGAGAATACTCAGGGATTCAATGAACATGTAGAGAAAGAGAAAAGAACACCTAAGGCAAATCAGTTTTATAGAACTTCTGAGTTCTTACTTGGTGACAAGTTGCCACTGGCAGAGAGCAACAAGAGATCAAAATCGAGTGCAAAGAAGCAAGGAGGGGATGTTGGACACGGTTTTGTTGCAGGGTCTAAAGTTTTTAAGAATTGCAGTGCTCTACTTGAAAGGCTGATGAAGCATAAGCATGGTTGGGTGTTCAATGCTCCAGTAGACGTTAAGGGTTTAGGTTTGCATGATTACTTCACCATTATTGAGCACCCTATGGATTTGGGAACTATCAAGTCTGCGTTAACTAAGAATTTGTACAAGTCACCTAGAGAATTTGCAGCGGATGTTAGACTTACTTTCCACAATGCCATGACTTACAACCCAAAAGGACAAGATGTCCATCTCATGGCGGAAACGCTACTACAGATATTTGAGGAAAGATGGGCTGTCATAGAATCAGATTATAATCGTCAAATGAGATTTGTCACTGGTTATGAGATGAATCTGCCAACAACTACAATGAGGTCTAGGCTGGGTCCTACGATGCCGCCACCACCTATTAATGTGAGAAATACTTTTGATAAAGCAGACTGGAATAGTCGCCAACCAACTACAACACCTGGCAGAACACCGACCAGTGCAACACCTTCCGGAAGGACACCTGCTCTGAAGAAGCCAAAGGCAAACGAACCAAATAAAAGAGATATGACTTATGAAGAGAAGCAGAAGCTTAGTGGCCATTTGCAGAATTTGCCACCAGATAAACTAGATGCCATTGTACAAATTGTTAATAAGAGGAATACTGCTGTTAAGCTACGTGATGAAGAAATTGAAGTTGATATTGATAGTGTTGATCCAGAGACCTTGTGGGAGTTGGACAGATTTGTAACGAACTACAAAAAGGGATTGAGTAAGAAAAAGAGAAAAGCTGAGCTAGCTATTCAAGCTAGAGCAGAAGCCGAGAGGAATAGCCAACAACAGATGGTAGTTGTACATCTCCTAAGAATTCAGTACTCTTTTTTTTCGCCTTTTTTTTTAATCTTTGGTTGTTTATTAATTGCAGGCTCCAGCACCAATGTCACATGAGTTTTCTAGGAAGGGTGGCAACACAGGTAACTATAGCAGGGCCCTTTTATGAATTACTTCCTTCTGTTTGATGTGAACAACTTACAGATAGTAATGTCTTACTGCAGCTAAAAAGACGCTTCCCACACCATTACCTTCCCAAGTGGAGAAGCAAAACGAAACAAGCAGATCAAGTAGTTCTAGCAGCTCTTCCAGTTCCAGCTCTTCTAGTGGTACATGCTTCTCTCCGAGTTATATAACATATTCTCGGACTTATTGAGCTTTTGTGAATTTTTTGTTAATAAACCCATCTGTGTTGGGCGTGCAGATTCAGACAGCGATAGCTCTTCGTCATCTGAATCAGATCAGAACTAGAGACGAGTGCACTAGAGGGGTTTGGTGTTGACAAATACTTAAGGTCATTCATCTCTATCACCCTTTGTTAATGGACCTTGTCTTTATCTTGGCATGGTTGTAGCCTTTTTTTGGTGTGTGTTCAGATTGTTTACATATTCATGGTAGTTTGATTTGTATGCTGATGATAAGCTTTTCTTAAGGATGGGCTAGATAAACATAGGAGGATCTGTGATTTATGTAATTTAAAAGTATGATGGTTTAATGGTGAAACAGGGACGATGAAGGTTTAGAGTAGAAGAGCATTTTGGAGGTACAGGCTTGAAGCGTAAGAAGAATATTACAGAGTGGTTGGGGTTGGTTAAAATCTTTTTGCGGAAGGAAAAGATTCGTGTAACATATTCATATGACTGTTAGAGTAAAAAACAAAATCGATTCATAATTATTTGTTAATGACTTTGTAGGAACTAGAAATGTGTGTCGGCTACTAGTTTAGATGTAATAACCGGTAGGGGTTGGTTTGATCACGTTGTATATGTATGCCTCGTTCAATCTCTTTATCTGATTGTGGTTTAGTTTGGTTAACAATGTTTTAGTGAGGGAGCTTTTGAATCGAAGATTCTGGATTCTTGGAGACTTGTAGTATTGTAAGCTTGCGACCTTATATTTCTGTCCTATTGTTTAGCTACAAATTAAAAAGAAAAAATTAAATTAAATTATGTATCCCAATATACCGAATTTGTGGGAGAACAAGGATGGTTGATTCATCACCCACTGCTCTCTTTTCTTCATATTCAACGAAGCAATACAAGCTTTGGTCTCGTCTCTAAACTGGAGAAAGAGTCCTGTCATTGACCTCCATTTCTGGGGACTTGCTTACCCTTTCCGCCGGCTTCTATTGTATGGTCTCGGTGGCGTCTTCTCTCGCTGATACCTTTGCCTTCTTTCCAAATCTCATTTAGGTTTCCAGATCCCAAAGACTCAAACCAATGCTCATATGCTTCAATTGTCGAGTTCAGAGCTATTGATTTAGCTCACTTCAATGACTTTGCTGATGATGAGACTCTCCATTTTATCTGGTGTTCGCAGAGATTCGCTGAGCTTGGTTTCCATAAATCTCAACTCTTATATATTCTTCTTCAAGGTATGGGGAGCTAATAATTTGCTCATGAAGGGAGGACAAAAAATATCCAACAATGTTGGTTAGGTAACTACTAATCCCACCAAGATGGTGCTTATTCATATATCTTTTGATATGAACCATCATGTGACACGGGAGTGGATGAAGGCAGCAACAAACAAGGTTCGGTTTCTGTTTATCGTGATTTTATGTATTTGCTCCTTGTGTATGACTAAATTAGTGAAGATTTACATTAGAGCTGATCCAGACAACAAATATATGTTATGGAATTGCTCGCATCCAAGATACCTTGTTGTTATATATAATAAATTTCAGTTTGTTCTTAGTCAAGTACACAAATAACACACTTGCTACTTTCTATATCCTTGTCTTGTTTGATATTGGATTGTTGCCTTTTTATAGAATGACTGAGATTTGTTCCTTAAATTCTTTGTTCTTCTAAATGGTTTTGTGTACAAACATATTGTTCGGAATGTTTTATAAGTTTTTGTTACTAACCTGTCTGGGTAAGCTCTTGTAGATAGTTACTAGTTGAGGCGTCTTCATCATCATCATTATCAACATCATCATCATCATCTTCATGATCTCTCCTATGGACATCCATCTTCCATGTCCCATCACTCATTTGAATCATCCCTTTGTTTGCAAGACACCTCCAGGTACTTGGCACTAAGTATTCGTCTTTCAGAGCATCTAATCCTTTATTGACCAAAGAAACATCCCGACCAATCACCAGCTTGAATACCCCATCTGTGTCTTGCATCCCTGCCAGGCCGTGCAGATATATCTCCAGGTTATGATAGTTCCTAAAGTTTAGAGACCGTTTCAGGTACGGTGAGTTCAATGTATTGATCTCCAACATCTCGCCGACTTCTGTATACAGTAAGAGTGGATAATGTGGTGCAACATCTGGAACATTTACTATTCTGAGGATGTTTAGTGATTGGAGTGAGTCGACGATTTTTTTGAAGTATTGGTCTCCAATCCGAGGACACCCGAAAGCAAAAACTGTGATAGGAACTTGCTTATCTTGAAGACTTGTATTGATCTTATTTTTTCTGGCATAGACAAGATCTGTAGATGCTAGAATTGACATTACTCCGCCCAAGCTATGGCCTGTGAAAGTGATGCTTACTTCTTCTTTCTTGTAAACTTCCAGCAACCTCTTGAGCTCTGCTTGTACCTAAAACCAAAACCAAGACACAAGGCCATTAGGAGAAAGGAGAGATAGAAGTATGGTTGTTGATGTTGTGATGGTCCACCCAGCGGATTTTTCCTGGCCCGTGGTGGGTTTAGGTTTAGGAACGGTCCGATTGAGCCCTGATGTAATAAACAGGTATAGACTGGACTGACCTTAGGCCACTATAACATCTCTAAACTGAAGTGTATATGAAGATCGAGAGAAAGGTAAAGACCTGTTCTCGTGCACTAGTCTTGTCATAAGGTGAGTGAGAATCAGAAGAGGTGTAGACGTCAAGCCAGCCACTTCCAATATGAGCGTTATCTTTGGGGTCAACTACTGGGTAAACCGACATAGCTGGCACAAGCGGGAAATCAAAATCATTAGCCCATTCATATGGCTGAAGAGTTCCTCTCCATGCTACAACAATGTCTCTCCTCCCTAACATTGCCTTTCCTCGGTCTGTAGCCACTGCAACGTAACCTATCCAATTAGTCTGCACGTGAGATGCGTCCTTTGCCAAGGACTTGACGATAAAAGAGATGGGTAATTTGAGAGCAGCCGTTGCATAGATGTACTTAGTCACTGTATACCTAACAATAGATCAGTGGTTAAGTTTACATCGTTGAAACAAAGATGAAGCTGTATGGAGGTTATGGCAAGTACCTGAAAGGGTTGGCTTTAAGGTAGCCGGTTCGAGCAAAGAGTCTTTTCTTGGAGTAATAACAATCACCAGCGTATCTAGACTTACGGTCCCAGTTAAAGGCGTCGTAACCAACCTGAGACATCTCGCCGTAGTGAATGAGGTAGCGGCGAAGATCCGGGTCAAGTGGATCAAGCAGGCCTTGCCATTTGTTTTGGCCACTTAGCACCTTCCATCTCTTTGCTATGCCCTCCAACATGTTTGCTTTAGTTTGGTTTTCTTTTTTTCACAAATCTTTTTCTCCTTGTTCTTGCATTTTTGATAGTAACATTGTTCCTTGTGTTAAGGAATTGGATAATGCGTGAAGGAATTGGTTCTTAATGCATGAGTCTTCACATAAATAGTGCCGGTTGAAGTTTTTGTTAAGTGTACGCATATTATAATTAGTAGGATTAGCATCACTTTTCAGCGGTGAATCTAACGTTTAAAACATGTATTGTTAGTTACATCGAAATTACATTAATCAAGGACGGTTCCATCTGGTCTGTCCAATTTGATTCGGTTTGGCTAAACCAGAAACATCTATCAAAGGGCTAAAGCAGGGGGTTATGCTCAGTGACTTGATGGGTGAGTTTCTTGTAATCATGTTCTCTGCTCTGCCTCATTCTTGACGATTCTATCATCTCTCACCAATGGTGTGGAATCTGTAATGGACTGACATAAACATCCTCGGTTCATCGTTCTTGCTGAGCAAATATTCATGGCTTCTTCCACATTCATCATTCTCTTTCATTAGTGAAGGAAACTAGAGAGCCTTCCATGTGCAAGTCTTGAACCGTATCTGAACAATGCTTCTCGACTGAATGTCATGAACTTGATTCTAAACATATTTTCAGTAACATAAACCAAGAGTTAAACAAACTAGATACATCACAGTAAGAATTATAAGTGCTGCTGTAAGTATTAAGTACCTGGAAGCTCACACTTCTGTGTCACATCAGAAAAAACAATGCTACTTTGTACAGTAAATTAGACTAAAAGAAACCTAATTCTACGACTAACTCTTAAACCTACGTATCAGCATATTGTTAAGGATGAGTGAGAAGAAACTTGTCCCACTGGAACTTCAACAAAACACAAAACCTGTGACCAGGAAAGCAGCACAGCATTGAAGCATATATACCATAAACCAAACTTATTTCCCAAACTCCAACTTAAAACAAAAATGCTGAATATACTAAGAAATTCTAACCTGACCCTTGTCGTTTTGATTTGCTTTGTACTCTTAGCTTCAAGGCTATGTTCCGTCAATTCGTCTTTGCACGACCCACCAAAAACCATGAGGCAGCGGTTTGAGAAGTGGCTTAAAACGTACGGCAGATTATATGGACGACGGGATGAGTGGATGCTACGCTTTGGGATATACCAGGCTAATGTCCAGTTGATTGACTACATCAACTCCCTCCACTTGCCCTTTAACTTAACGGATAACAGATTTGCGGACATGACCAATTCCGAGTTTAGGGCCCACTTTCTCGGATTGAACGCGNAGGCGAAGTGCCGGCTTCTGTGGACTGGAGGAAACAGGGTGCTGTAACTCCTGTTAGAGATCAGGGAAGATGCGGTATGAAATTATGCTCTTACGTAATTCATTCTAAAGATCAGACTTTGCATACATTTGTAATCAACTGATACCAACCTGATTGTGTTTTCTTCTGCAGGAGGTTGCTGGGCGTTTGCTGCAGTGGCAGCTATTGAAGGCATCAACAAAATCAAAACAGGGAAGTTAGTGACTCTCTCAGAACAACAACTCATAGATTGTGATGTTGGCACCTACAACAAAGGCTGTAGTGGTGGATTAATGGAAACAGCATATGAATACATCAAAACCAATGGTGGACTCGTCATTGGGACTGACTACCCATACACAGGCACAGAGAATACCTGCGACCAAGAGAAGGTCAAAAATAAAGTAGTTACGATACAAGGATACCAAAAGGTAGCCCGGAACGAGGCGAGCCTAGAAATTGCTGTAGCTCAACAACCAGTATCAGTTGGAATCGATGCTGGTGGATTCATCTTTCAGCTCTACTCTTCTGGTGTTTTCACAGGTTACTGCGGAACAAATCTCAACCATGGAGTGACTGTTGTTGGATATGGAGAAGAAGACAAGCAAAAGTACTGGATCGTAAAGAATTCATGGGGAACTGGCTGGGGTGAAGATGGCTATGTACGGATGGAACGCGGTTTAAGTGAAGATGCGGGTAAATGTGGTATTGCTATGCTGGCAAGCTATCCCCTGCAGTGAGTCCACAAATCTGCAAACGTTTTAGAGCCTTTTCCTTTTGGCTAACAGCAAATTAATATGAAAATTCTCTCTAGATGACAATCTGCAATAGCGCAGCTAAAATAATTATGATTGTGAAATAAAGTACTAGAGATAATTGAGAACCAGAGTATTGTTAACAGGATTCTAAAGATAGATGTAATTATAAGAGAAAAATATAGTTACTATAATACCTGCCTAGTTAAGCACACAAGGTTCGCCTGAACGATTCATACTTTCTCCTAGAAGCATTCCGCTTAAACAACCAGCTTCTCATAACAGTAGGGTTTGGGATTGAGTCTAGTGATATTGAACAAACACAAGGGTCTCGTGGGAAAAGAGAATCCTTAAAACATAAGATCTAAGCTAATTCTCACTACGGGAACAAGAGACAACAAATAGCGTCCACCAAAAAAATCATCATCAGTTTCCAATGATTTCACTATATATGATGATGTCATTGCATTCTTTCCATGCTAACTTGACACTACAAATACTCCATAACAGCTTGCAGATGGAGTGCATAATATATAGAGTATAGAGACAAACAGATCACAGCTATGTATATATATATATATATAAAATCGTTTAATCGGAAACAACAAAATATTCTCAAGTTCTGGTCATGAGTTTCATTCCAGGATCATAACTGCAGCTATTACAAAATCTTAACACTTATCTGATGTCTACAGGAAATACCTAAGACCTCAGTTCTGAAAGCCTTTGTCTAACAGTACAAGCGAGCTTCCATTCACCAATGCTAATGAGACGATCGACCACTTTTTGCCTAACCTTGATATATGGTATGAACCCTCTATCAGTCATTCTCATCACCATTTTCCCTGCCAAAATATACTCCCTAACCTCTAGACAACCCTCAACTACTACCTCATAAGTCTCAAATTCCACAGGGTAATCTCGAGTTTCAACAAACTCGATCATCTCAATTGATTTCCAAATTTCTCTGTTGGCTCTCAATGCTGCTGCTACTTTTGTCAGCATCCCTTTCCGTGGAGAAATTCCGGCTTTGCTCACCATCTCTTTGACAATCTTCACCAGATCGCTAGTCTTTCTAGCCAAACACAATGAATTAATCACCGCACCATAACTTTCTAAATCAGGAATACAGCCAGCTCCACCCATTTCCTCAACAACTTTAATTGCCTCATCCAACTTATCAACAGCACAGAGAGAGGAGACTAAGTAATTGCAGGTTCCAGTATCAGGACTATATCCAATCAATTTCATCTCATTAATAATATCTGCAGAGTGAGATCCTCTTCGCCGCTCAAGCCAAGCATTGGACAGAAGGAGGTGGGTCTGAGGATTTGGAAGACAGCCAGAACGAAGAGTGCGTTGGAGGATAGCAAAAGACAAAGGAAGAGGATCAGAACTCTGAAGACAGTAAGTAAGAAGGCTGGAGTAGACAATGTTGGGTAGGGAACGAGGTCTGACAGGTACAAAACTTTGGAGGATTTCGTCAATAACACGGATTCTATGATGATGTTGGAAAGCAGAGAGAAAAGAGAATAACATTGAGTTTTGGTAAGGTTCTTTGAGTGAAACAACAAGTTGAGGGATTTGAAGATACTCCTTAGTTTCAACAGCACATTTTATAGCTTTTTCAACCGCTTCAAAGGAAGAGATTGACCGAATGCAGTAATCAAAGGACCGAGAATAAGCAAGAGGTTTCCGCAGATGTCTCAAACTGAGAATTGTCATTTCCTATTCCCAGAGACCTGATCAACTGTAAAGTTATTAACTTGACATCTGAAAAAAACTTCCCTTCCTCTCGTAAACCTAAAATTAATTAGTTTAATCAATTCAAAGCTCGATGACGGAGATGGAAAGACTAAATGTTCAATTAAACCCTTAAAGTAACATTTTTTACTGGCAAAAATATATATTGTATGCAAATTTGGGGAAGATGATACGACAGATTCATACCTGAATGCGTTTTAGACAACTCCAAGCTGAGCCCACGAGTAATTCATTACCAGGTTACTAAAAAACTGGAGAGGAACGAGTTTTTTCTTCACAGGGGAATATCATCGAACGACTGGACGGCAAGATGTGCATAAATCTAATGAACAAACAAAACTACTTGACGTATTGGAAAATTCGATTTGAGTAACAAATTACGGTATATTAATCCACCGAACACTTTTGAGCGTTGAACCAATACCTCCTCCTCCACCACAGATTCAAGGAAGGAATCTCTTCAGGGTGGTGGACTTGCGTTTTGATTCTATCAGCTCTATCGTTGTGTTTGTGGGTTTTAAACCTAACCGGGTATATTCAAAAGGTTTACATTTTAAACCGGAAAATGTCTCATAGACCTAAAAGTCGTTAACAACTTACAACCCTACATAAAATTCAGGTTTTTTCAGGAGACTTATACAGTTAATACATTAATGTCAATTTATGTATATCTTAGCAAGAATTAAACTATATATTATATGCTTCGTATCGAATAAAAACTTAATCATTATGGTTTACTTAGTGGGAGATATTTTTGTTTAAACCCATTAATCACTGCATAATAGTGTTGTCTATGATCTTGCATAGTCCTTGATATATATCCACCGTTAATAATCTCCCGATTCATACCAACACCATTGTTATTAACACTAAACCCTCTCGATCCATTCGAATTCATCACTAAGCCATTCTTGTTGTTGTTGAATACACGTTCATTATTCTCCCAGCCAATAAGAGGTTGATTGTTAACCAAGCTTTTGTATAACTTAAGCTCCTCACAAATCCTCCTATACTCTCCATAAGAGCCTAGGACCGGATCTTTCTGTCTCCATAGAGCTTCCCATGTCAAAGAATCAGACAGCTTCGTACGGTCCTCTTCGCGTATGGTCCGCACCATTTTCTGTACGTTACTGACACCGAAGACCTTGTGCACTGCCTGAAACTCTTTGGTCTTGCGGGCTGGGAAAATATGGCGATAAGATACATTCTTTGTTGCATTTCTTTCTTTGGTGTTTGCATGAAGCACAAGCTTGATGGGACGATGAGTTATTCGAGATGTTGTTACTTTGCATCATGTCATGTACCTTAGTAACCAACACTTAAAAATTATAATACAAATATAAATGTTAGTGGTCGATCAGGTTAAGACACCATTTATCTCAAAAAAGTAAAAGAATAAAAGAACAGAATCGACTAGGTAAATTACAAATTAACTAAGTTTTTTAAACTTATTAATCTTTTGATGATTAATTTGATTTTTTTTTTAATTAGTAATGATCTATATTTTACTTAATTGTCTAACATGGCTGAAAAGCATTTATTCTAGAGTTATTTTTTAAACAACTAAATATAATATACAAGTATGAATTAAGATGTGACACAATACGAATTTACCACAAACTATTAGGCCATTTAAATGATAAATATTTACTAATTTGTTTTAGTATCAAATTTCGTTTGGATGGCTTAATTTCTAAATAAATAAAAATAAATTAGTAAGGTGAAAATTAACAGTTTAAAATATGATAATGCAAAACATATATCGTATATAATTGACAAGGAAATAATAATAAACATATTCATACAAACCTCTTGAGTCTTTTATTTTCCTTCATTTGTGGGTTAATACCTCAATTAGAGATATGAGTTTATATTAATAATAAGGGATATTGGTTGATTATTATTATTTATTATTTTCATTTTGCAAAATAAAGATGTATAAATGTAATGAACATCAAAAGATTGTTTGGTTAATGAAAGAAAAAGGTCTTTGGATGAAGGTTTTTTAGGTTGCTCATTACAAAGGACAATCAAAACTAGGAAATTAATTAACAAAAAAAAAATTGTTTTATATTTAAAATTTCAATTAAAATAGGCAATATATATGAGTTTTTGTTAAGTGAAAATATAATTTCAATAAGTTGTTATTATAAATTAACTGACTAATCAGACCATATAATATTAAAATCCTATTTTTAAATGTCCTTAATTATACAATTGATGACGTGGACACAAATTACAACTGTCGAGACAAAGACAGGGATATCTAATCCCATAACAGCATAACTGATCAGATGCACCGGTCTGACAGATAAACCAAATTACTTGAATTTCTTTGCTATTTTGGATTTTGACAGGCGGATGAACTAAACGATCAACGGCTGAGATTGAAAGGCGATAAAATAATGAGTATTGGAGTAAAATGACCTTATCCCAATTTAAATCTGTTCACACTTCCCTAGGAATCAAAGGGTATTTATGTAATCATCTTACGATAAAAAGTCAATTAAATACGTTGAACCAACTTATCTCCCTCTTCAATTCAACCACGTCATCGTGACTTTCTCGGGAAAATTTGTGCAGTACCATTGAATTTGGTGATCGCGGCGAATTCAATCCTCGGAATCTCTAATTATGTCAGAGAATCGTGCACTTCAGCGAGCTCATGTTCTTGCCAATCACATACTCCAGTCACCTCCTCTGCTGTCGAACCTCTCTCTCACGCGCGAGGTATGTTTGCAATACTCTCCGCCGGAGCTCAACGAGAGCTATGGATTCGAAGTGAGGGAGATGAGGAAATTACTCGACGGACACAACGTGGAGGATCGGGACTGGATTTATGGACTTATGATGCAGAGCAATTTGTTTAATCAGAAAAGGAGAGGAGGTAAGATCTTCGTGTCGCCCGATTACAATCAGACGATGGAGCAACAGCGAGAGATCACAATGAAGCGGATATGGTACTTGCTCGAGAATGGTGTATTCAAAGGATGGTTGACGGAATCAGGTCCTGAGGCCGAGCTCAGGAAATTAGCTCTGTTAGAGGTTTGCGGGATTTATGATCACTCCGTCTCCATCAAAGTTGGTGTTCATTTCTTCTTATGGTATGTGTTCAAAAGTACATTTTAATTCACATTGCTCGAGAATGGTACAATCGCAATCTAGTGTTAAAGGAAGAGTGTTCGTCTCATAGTTATGAAAATAAATTTCTGTGATACTCAGGGGTAATGCTGTTAAATTCTTTGGAACAAGGCGTCACCATGAAAAGTGGCTGAAGAACACAGAAGATTATGTTGTCAAGGGCTGTTTTGCAATGACTGAGTTAGGCCATGGAAGTAATGTATGGATAGTTTAAGTTTCCATATACCAACTATATGTGTTAGTGATCTTCCATACCTATATTGATTTCTTTTGTTGTAGGTACGTGGAATTGAAACAGTGACTACTTATGACCCAAGAACTGAGGAGTTTGTGATTAATACTCCTTGTGAATCTGCTCAGAAGTATTGGATAGGTGGGGCAGCTAACGTAAGTATCATTACACCTATCCTGAGTGTACCAAAATCCTCTTTTCTATTTATCTTATGTCATGTAGTTTCTACCCCTGATTTATCATACACTGACTTTGTATTACTTTGGGTTGTTCAGCATGCAACACATACAATTGTGTTTTC
Source organism: Leavenworthia alabamica (assembly GCA_000411055.1). Taxonomy (NCBI): domain Eukaryota; kingdom Viridiplantae; phylum Streptophyta; class Magnoliopsida; order Brassicales; family Brassicaceae; genus Leavenworthia; species Leavenworthia alabamica. The sequence continues at coordinate 45,864 of KE159266.1, read as the reverse complement.
ACAGCTACATATAAACGGAACCAACCAGGGGGTTCATGCCTTTATCGCCCAAATTAGGGATCAAGATGGCAACATATGTCCAAACGTCCGCATTGCCGACTGTGGACATAAAATTGGTCTAAATGGTGTTGACAATGGCCGAATCTGGTATAGCACACTACTCACTGTTATGTAATTTTACCTTACATTAAGGTGTATTCTTCATGGAAGATTGCACTATGATTATAGGTTTGACAATCTTCGAATTCCAAGAGAGAACTTATTGAACTCAGTTGCTGATGTTTCATCTGATGGGAAATATGTTAGCGCAATTAAAGATCCTGATCAGGTAAATCCTACACCTTTGAACTATTTTTAGGATAAAGTTTATAATTTTTGTGGAGGTATAGTGGCAAGCAATGTTTTCCAATTTTACTTCAGAGATTTGGAGCATTCATGGCCCCTTTGACCTCTGGCCGTGTTACAATTGCATCAAGTGCAATTTATTCTGCAAAGGTACACACCTCAGTGGTTTTATTTTGAACTCTTAAGTTAGTGTTTTGTTAGTTTTCATCTGACTGTTTCATGAATGATTGTCACTGATGAAGAATTTTACTCTGGCAGGTCGGACTAGCTATTGCTATAAGGTACTCACTGTCTAGAAGAGCCTTCTCTCTTACTGCCAATGGTCCTGAAGTCCTCCTTCTTGATTACCCAAGCCATCAAAGGCGACTCCTACCACTCCTAGCAAAGACGTAAGGATCTTTTTATGATTTCCCTCTGGGTATCTAAACCTTAGTATTACCTCTATTTTGGCTTAGGCTACTAGTATTTTTCTGCTTGGTATTTTTATCTTTCTATCTAGAAATAACATAAAAATATAGGTAGTTTTGTTGTTGTTTTTTTCTCTTCATTCTGTCAACATTGGGTCTAAAACTCAAAGTGGAAACTATTGTAACTTAGGCGCTGAAGTTGTCAAATTTGAACTACAATTTTCCATTATATTGATTATCGAAAGAAATGAAAAGCATTTCATGGCTGGGAAGTGGGATTTTGTCCAACTTTCTTAAGCTGGTTTATCTTCTTTAACTGTTTCCTTTGTGTCATAGATATGCTATGAGTTTTGCTGCAAATGACTTGAAGATGACATACGTGAAGAGGACACCTGAGACCAACAAAGCCATCCATGTTGTTTCAAGTGGGTTCAAAGCTGTTCTTACTTGGCACAATATGCGAACACTTCAGGTTAGAACCAACACATTGTAACTCATTTCTATAAGCCATACTGAGGTTACATTTTGTTCTTTCTAAGGAATGTCGTGAAGCTGTTGGAGGGCAAGGTCTGAAAACAGAAAATCTAGTTGGTCAGTTGAAAGGTGAATTTGATGTGCAGACGACATTTGAGGGTGACAATAATGTATTGATGCAGCAGGTATGCTAAGGCACATTATTCTGAACAATCAATGCTGTAACTTTCCTTGTTTTGCCAATACAGTCTGACTTATCAGTCCTTACTTTGACCTTAGGTGAGCAAGGCACTTTTTGCTGAATATGTGTCGTGTAAGAAGAGAAATAAACCTTTTAAAGGATTGGGATTGGAGCACATGAATAGTTCTCGTCCTGAATTGCCAACTCAACTCACACCATCCACTCTCAGATGCAGCCAGTTCCAGGTCATATTCCATCTCCTAAATATCGTTTATTTAGATGAATTCTAATTTTTGTTAAGCATTTTCTTATATTGTGTCCCTGCAGACAAATGTGTTCTGCTTAAGAGAGCGAGATCTTCTAGAACGATTTACATCTGAAGTTGCACAGCTTCAAGGGAGGGGAGAAAGCAGAGAGTTCTCTTTCCTCTTGGTAACCATTTTTTCTCACATAAAAATTTGTTTGCCTTTTTTACCATTTTCAGTCTTCAGGATTCAATATTGGTTTTCATCCGTGCTTGCAGAGTCATCAACTTGCTGAAGACTTAGGTAAAGCTTTCACAGAGAAAGCAATCCTTCAAACCATTTTGGATGCAGAAGCCAAACTACCTGCTGGATCAGTGAAGGTAAGTAAATATAACTATTATTGCTACCTATCAATAGGATTGTTAAAACTCCCAGAAGTAGTAAACTAAACTAAACTAACAATATCCATGTATTGATAGGATGTGCTGGGTCTTGTAAGATCAATGTACGCATTGATCTGCTTGGAAGAAGATCCATCGTTGTTGAGATATGGCTACCTCTCAAGAGACAATATAGGAGATGTAAGGAAAGAAGTTTCTAAGCTCTGTGGAGAGCTAAGACCTCATGCGCTTGCACTCGTTGCTTCATTCGGTATTCCAGATGCATTCTTGGGTCCGATTGCTTTCAATTGGGTCGAAGCCAATGCTTGGTCTTCAGTTTAGTACACCTAATAATCACTTCCACATATGAACCACATCCTTAAAATAAAAAAAGTTATGTTTGCATTTACATCTATTGAAGCTGCTGTCTGTAATATAAGGTTTAATGTTTTCTTAAACTGATCCAAACAAAAAGGTTTGGTCACTTGGTGGGAACTAAAATAATTCTTTATAAACGTTTGGGTTATATATTTGCTCTAATGCAACAACATGTTCGATTATATGATTAAACTTAGCCTTAAAACCAGTTTAAGAAATCACATAATACAACAAGCATTAGGATTCTCATCACTAAACTTAGAACCAGTTTGATGGCTAAAAATAGAGGCATGAACAGGGTGGTGTCGGTAAGATGAATAGTCATTGTTATCGTAACCGTGCTTGTAATAGTTGTATGAAGAAGTTGGAACTGGTGGCTGGTGCTGCGTGGTTGATTGGCCCATTACAGCTGTGAGGGTTATAGAAGTAGCCTCCATTGGTGTTGTGGTCAGGGTTATAAGGAAGCTGCCATAGCTCAGCTCTCCTACCAGTTTTTCTCACTTTCTTTAGAACCTTCTTCTGATCAGCATAGCCAGTTACAGTCACTTTCTGCTGCACCATGTCTATTTCTACCTCATCCACTCCTGTTTACCATATATTCAACAAAAAACAATTTATTGATATAGTCATCATCATTATATATGCTATATACTTAGTTAATGATTTATACAAAAATCAAAGAGTTTTTTTGAGAGCAGAGTTGACTTTTAGAACCAAGTGAATGTAGTAAACTTGGGAGCAAAGCATCGACAAATGACACTCGGTGCTTAGCGACCGAAACGGACGGATCCTGTCCATATTAGCCGACCAATTATTGTTCATAATCATATTAATTACTAATTATTCGAACTAGAATTCTATGTTGTACCATTGGTTTCCGAAGTTACAATAACTCTTTGTTAATTCGTTTTATTTAAACAGACAAGACCAATATTTGCTTGAAAGTCACGCTACTTATATGAGCCACAAACCGGACAAAGAAACAGAACAAAACACATTTAAACCTAAAAACCTAACCCTAGAATTTTAAAGAATGAATCATAATAAACATGAACCCTAAAGTAAGACGTTATTATTGTCTTCTTGCTGAAGAAACCCAGTCTCCATTAACCCACTCGAGATGTCTTCTAAGACGGTAAAGTGGGAACTCAAGCTCTTCGTTTGTAGTAGCAAAGTAAACGGAGAACAAATCGCATTTCTTGCCTGTGACTTCTCCGACCCACCACCCGTCTTTATCGAAAGCATCGACCTTTTCATGAAGGCGTAACATTGCGGGAAGAGCTTTAGGAGGCCTTGGACGGAGTTCATCAACAGAGATAACTTCAATCAACCGCTTAGATTCGTCCTCCTCTGTCACAAGATTCTTGTACTTAACCTTGTAGGATCCATTGGGTGTCTTTGACAGTACCGTGGCAGTGAAGTAAGAGCCCAAGAAGCCGTCTTCTTTACTGCAAACTTCAACTTGATCTCCTTTCACGAACTCCATTGTTACTTAAAGGGTTTTAGTATGATATGATTAGACGTT
>KE159266.1:11316-41769 GCA_000411055.1 Leavenworthia alabamica | reverse complement strand
ATATCAAAAAAGAATCTATTAACTTTTTAGTAAATAACATTAAACCCAAAATAAAAATAAAAAGTATTTAGCATATATATGAGTTAACGTATTCATTAATTTATCTTATATCAACTTAAATTAGACTCGAACATATATCAACACTAAACTAATTGAATGAGATAATAAAATAAATAAAAATCAGATGACTAATGAAAATAAAATGAATAATTTGTTATTCAATTATTAACATATGTTTTTTTAACTATTACGTGGATCCCAATCATGGACCTTAAAATTATTTTTTCATTACAGACCAATGCATAAAACTCAAAGTAACTGTTTTTTATTTCTTTAATTTTTGATATGGTCTCACTCCCTAAACCCAAATATACAAATCCCACTCTACTTAGTTAGAGCAGCAACCCATTCTCTTAAGAACTGATCCTTCTTCTTTAACGTTTATAGTCTCTCCTTTACCTGGTAAATCACTTGTAGATCCTTCTCCTTTTGATCCATCCACACTTTTTTTACTTACTATTTTGTGAATCTGGGTGAGTACTTCTGTGAATGCGTTTTCAACATTTGTTGCATCTAAAGCTGATGTCTCCATGAAGTAAAGAGATTCTCTCTCAGCAAAGGCTTTAGCTTCTTCTTTTTTAACTGCTACTAAGTGGCGTAAATCGCATTTGTTTCCTATAAGCATCACTACTATGTTTGGGTCGGTGTGTCCTCTTAGTTCCTTTAGCCATCTTGCTGCATTCTCAAATGTTGATTGTCTTGTCACGTCATAAACAAGTAAAGCACCTACGGCTCCTCTGTAGTAAGCACTTGTGATTGCTCGGTATCTATCAAAGCATTAAACAAAATTAACATAATCTCAGATAGATACAATACCAAAAAAGGAGAGTAACATTATCTATACCTACACGAGGTTAGACTACTTTTTCAAGAACCATGTACCGCTCATAAAACAATTGTTTTATCAACATAATCTACCAAATTGTTACTTTGTAAAGTAAATGCAAGGTTAATGGAAGAATCCCACAAATGTATGTATGTCTAGTGCACGACAAGAGAGATGAGACGATTTATATGTTAGTTTCACCGAGTGTATTGGGTTTAGGAGTTCATAACACCAAAGCTTTTCTTAGAGTGAAATGAATGGGAGAGGATAACATAAAACTAGAAGAGCAAATACAGAGGTTTAGTTAACAGTTGATATATGTAGAAAACCAAATACTGTATATAAAAACACCACTTTCTTACTATGGCAATAGACCATTACATGAGAGGATTTGATGAGCTAATCAAGTATAGACACATATATGCGCTGATTAAGCACAAAAGCTAAACAAGGAATAGTAGCCAAATGTGCTTAAATCACACTAATTACATTCTGAGTAATCTGCAGACTTTGAGGCATAGTCAACACTCGCTTATCGGTAGGATTGACCAATGACCATAACAAAAAATACCTAAAGACTTCACTTGACTTGAAATACGATTAAGGTAGAGAGATCAAAACAAGCGTAAAATGAATAACCAACTCTTCATCTTTACAGAAACTAATTAGTAATCACTCAACCCAATCCACACCAAGCTACAGATACATGAACCTAACTCAAGTACATATATAATCAAACACACCATGATTTCATAAACAAACGAGAAAGGGCTGATTTCGAAGGATTGAAATCGAACTAAGCAAGAAAAAAACGTAATCATACCTCTCTTGACCAGCCGTATCCCAAATCTGAGCTTTGACTACTTTGCTTTGAACTTTAAGTGTCTTTGTAGCGAACTCAACACCAATAGTAGACTTGGATTCAAGATTAAACTCGTTCTTGGTGAACCTCGATAGCAGATTTGATTTGCCAACACCAGAGTCACCGATCAAAACGAGCTTGAAAAGGTAATCGTACTCTTCATCGCCTTTGTAACTACGAGCCATGATCCAATTTGGGCTTTTGCTTTATTGGGTTTCCTCTTTTGTTATTTTATTATTCGGTCGAATAGATTAAAGCTTTTGTCCGGTTTGCTTGTAATCAAACCGTTTTTGAATTTAATTACATATATTTTAGCAGATAACTTTAATTAGAGTAGCATTTAGGTAATTAATTATTTTTATTTTATTTTTAGATATACCTTTAAACATTTGAAACTTCATGCTTAAATCTTGATATATTAAATTATAAAATCAAGATGTAGATTCTAAAAAATATTCTTAATTATAAATTTTATTATATACAAAAGATACGATTTGTTTATAACTTTTCACAGTATACTTAATTAAAATTATATGTGAATATTTCAAAGTTTACAACTATAACTTAATCATTGACAACACCAAAATCTATCGACCATTTAACTGTAAGCCTACGAGGCTACAACTAATCAATCACTAAAGACAAATTATACGAAGTGCAACCAACAATTATTTGACCAACTTGTTTCATTTTATCTTTTTTTTTAATACAAAAAAAATAATAAATAAAAAATAAATAATAAATAATAAATAATAATAATAATAATACGACCATACTATATAGTCTATTCCCATATGGTTCCATTTTTGTATTACTGTTCCACTAGACAATATGATCCAAAAAAATACGTTAAAAACTTAATCACTCCGGTTCACAACTCGCTAAAAGTGTCCCCTGTTTCGACACGTGTCCAAGGGTCCAAAATGAGCCACTAGCCAAGTGGTCCCCAGTTCCACANGCGTGATGAAACCGTTGGTACACATGCCAGCTGGCAATAGTGCGAATCCAGCTGGCTACTAGCCTTATCCAAAGAAAATGATATTAAGACTGGCTGTCAATTCTTTCTACATCACAGTCTAATCTAATTGGTCATCAAGTACGTTATTAAATGACATGTACTTATGTACAGCGAAGCAACGACTCCGTGACGGTCGTTTGATTTAAAATAATCACAGTTAAGCCTCGTCAATTTGACCAGCTAAATCATAACGGAACTTAAAATAACAAAAATAAAAAAATAATATTCCCTTTGAGATTCATATATCCCAAGAGACCTTCCATATATATAACACACGATGTACGACTGTCATACGTACAACTTTATGCTAAATATCACTATCACACCTTAATTTTACCAGTTTTTATTAGTTTCCCCTTATATTTTGAATGTTACATGAATGCCCAATACTTTATTTTCTGTTATATATTGCATTTTTTTTAATTTAATTTTGTTCTTTATGGGGTTTTTCAATTCTACTTTTTATAGTTTAAATATTTAAAATTTATTTACAAAATACATTAAAAATTAAAATATTTATTAATAAAAATGTAATATATGAAAAAATATATTTAAATGCATATTAAATATACAGCCATTTTATTTAATGTAACATATGAAGAAATAAATATGCAGCCATTTTATTTAAATGAATATTATTAAATATATTTACTCCAAAAATGTTGTAGAAAAATAAAATGTAAAAGCCAACCTATAAAGAAAGTATATTATAAAGGAAAGAAAGGAAATGGTATCTCTCTTTTTGGTAAGAAACTTTTGACTTTTGAGTAGAAGATAGAGGTCATACAAGCTTCATCTATATAATATAGGGGCATAAATGATATTATTTCAAAATACATATATGAGGCTGGAAAACATAGATTTTTATTTTATTTAATTCTGAGATTTCCATATAAACCCTAGATTAATTTCACGTTTCATTTTTGGGTTAGATAGAAGATCAGATTCTTCATTTGCCAAGGAACCAAAAAAGGTGAGTGAGTCTCGATTCGTGAATAATCCAAATATATTTTCGTCTTCTATTGTTTTTGTTGAATTGAGGGATTGATCGGGTGGCTCCGATTTAGATTTTCAGGTGAATATTCTTTACGTTTTGTTTAGCTTCTGAGTCGTAATTTCATGGATCTTGCTTTTGTTTGATAGGAATGTGTCATTCATTCGATTTTTTTTGTACGTAAAGCTCAGTTTTTTTTTTTTCTTAACTCAGTAATTATTAAATATTCTTGATATCTGGGTATTGATCAAGCTCTCGATTTGGTCTTGCTATGTATTCAAATAACGGAAAATACTGATTTTATTAAAAAGAAGTTGGTGTCTCTGTGCGTAGATCTTGTTCTTGGAGATTATTCTCACTGCATTTTGGGTTTCACTTGATGCAGATTTATTGAATTAGTGGATCCTTTTGGAGACAAGCGAAGATGATATCAAGGTCATATACAAATTTGTTAGACTTGGCATCAGGGAATTTCCCTGTCATGGGAAGAGAACGTAGGCGGCTTCCTAGAGTAATGACAGTTCCTGGTCATGTGTCTGAGCTTGATGAAGATCAAGCATATAGTGTATCTTCTGATAATCCTTCCTCGGTTTCCTCTGATCGAATGATCATTGTTGCTAATCGTCTTCCGTTGAAGGCGGAGAAACGTAATGGAAGCTGGAGTTTTAGTTGGGATCAAGATTCATTGTATTTGCAGCTTAAGGATGGTTTACCCGAGGATATGGAGATATTATATGTTGGATGTTTGAGCGTTGATGTTGATTCACAGGAACAAGACGATGTAGCTCAGATACTCTTGGACAAATTTAAATGTGTTCCGACATTTCTCCCACCTGATTTGCAATCTAAGTTTTACGATGGTTTTTGTAAGAGGCAGATTTGGCCGCTTTTTCATTACATGCTTCCATTTTCAGCTGATCATGGTGGAAGATTTGATAGGTCTCTTTGGGAGTCTTATGTCGCCACAAATAAGCTCTTCTTCCAGAAAGTTATTGAGGTCATTAATCCAGATGATGATTTTGTCTGGATTCATGACTATCATTTGATGGTCTTACCAACGTTTCTGAGAAGACGGTTTAACAGGATAAGGATGGGATTTTTCCTTCACTGTCCCTTCCCTTCATCTGAGATATACCGGTCACTTCCTGTTCGGGAGGAGATACTTAAGGCGTTACTAAACAGTGACCTTATTGGCTTCCACACATTCGATTATGCTCGTCACTTCCTTACTTGCTGCAGTCGGATGTTGGGTCTGGAATATCAGTCTAAGAGAGGCTACATCGGGCTGGAATATTACGGGAGGACTGTGGGAATCAAGATCATGCCAGTGGGGATCAACATGGGTCGGATTCAATCAGTGATGAGATTTTCAGAGGAGGAGGGTAAGGTGATGGAGCTTAGAAAGCGTTTTGAAGGTAAAACAGTGTTGCTTGGTATCGATGACATGGATATTTTCAAAGGTATAAACCTGAAGCTTCTAGCAATGGAACAAATGCTTAGGCAGCACCCGAATTGGAGAGGAAGGGCTGTCCTGGTTCAGATTGTAAATCCTGCGAGGGGTAAAGGTATTGATATAGAGGAAATACGTGGTGAAATCCAAGAAAGCTGCAAGAGGATCAACGAAGAGTTTGGGAAACCTGGATATCAACCTATTGTATATATTGATACCGGAGTATCGATAAATGAGAGAAGTGCTTATTACCATGTTGCTGAGTGTGTAGTCGTTACAGCTGTTAGAGATGGTATGAACCTTACTCCCTATGAATATATCGTCTGTAGACAGGGTTTGCTTGGGTCAGAATCAGATTTCAGTGGCCCAAAGAAGAGCATGTTGGTTGCATCGGAGTTTATTGGATGCTCTCCTTCACTTAGTGGGGCTATACGCGTAAACCCATGGAACGTTGAAGCGACTGGAGAAGCCTTAAACGAGGCTCTCTCAATGAGTGATGCTGAGAAACAACTGCGACATGAGAAACATTTCCGGTATGTTAGTAGTCACGATGTAGCTTATTGGTCAAGAAGTTTCTTGCAAGACCTAGAGAGGATATGTGTGGACCATTTCAAGAAAAGGTGTTGGGGGATGGGTATTAGTTTTGGTTTCAGAGTTGTGGCTCTCGATCCTAATTTTAGAAAGCTTTCAATACCCTGCATTGTGTCGGACTACAAAAGGGCAAAAAGCAGAGCTATACTGTTGGACTATGATGGCACTTTGATGCCTCAAAACTCTATAAATAAAGCTCCAAGCCAGGAAGTTCTTAACTTTTTGGATGCACTTTGTGAGGATAAAAGGAATTCAATTTTCATAGTCAGCGGAAGAGGAAGGGAAAGCTTAGGCAAATGGTTCTCCCCATGCAAAAACATTGGAATTGCAGCCGAGCATGGATACTTCTTGAAGTACTATTATTCTCCAATACTTAGTTAAATGTGTGAAATTCTTATCTTTCAGGGTTTGTAACATGTTTTATGTCTGTTTCTTAGGTGGCCAGGAATTGAAGAATGGGAAACATGTGGGCTGAGCTCTGATTTTGGGTGGATGCAGATTGTGGAACCTGTAATGAAACAGTACACTGAATCTACTGATGGCTCGTCCATTGAAATCAAAGAGAGCGCTTTAGTTTGGCAATATCGGGATGCAGATCCAGGCTTTGGTTCTTTACAAGCAAAGGAAATGTTAGAGCATCTAGAGAGTGTTCTAGCTAATGAGCCTGTGGCAGTAAAAAGCGGTCACTACATTGTAGAAGTCAAACCTCAGGTAGGTTATGCTCTTATACTCAATTTCAAGCATTAATGTTTTCAAAAGATGATCTAATTTGTGGCTTCGTGTGAGTGTAGGGAGTCAGCAAAGGATCCGTGTCTGAAAAGATATTTTCATCAATGGCTGAAAAGGGAAAACCAGTTGATTTTGTGCTATGTATTGGAGATGATCGATCAGATGAAGACATGTTTGAAGCTATTGGTAATGCAATGTCGAAAAGATTACTCTCTGCAAATGCTCTAGTCTTTGCATGCACAGTTGGACAAAAGCCAAGCAAGGCAAAATACTACTTGGACGATACTACTGAAGTGACAAGCATGCTTGAATCTTTAGCTGAAGCATCAGAGGCTTCAAACTTCTCTATGCATGAACTTAATGCGACGCTTTGATTTAGAGCAGATCTTTTTGCCAGGTTTTGTCCTCTTAAGATCTCAATTCCAGTTCTTTCTGCAACAGTCTATGATCTTGTTCTCATAAAAACTATCAATAAATGATGTAAATGCATAGATGGCTACAGAGGTTACACAGACAAAGACAAGGGAAAGAAGGAGACTGTAGTTTGGTCTGTTGTCTGATTGAAAGAAAAGAAGAAAAGGGTAGTGAGAGTATTAATGGTAAAAAGGAAAAAAAAATGGTGATGAGCAATCAATCAAAGGAGAAGAAAAATAGATCTGTTTGGTTTGAAGATGTTGAAAGTTAACACAAGAAGCAAAAAGCTTTTCCTGATTATTTTTTATATATATTAATATTATTGTAATGGGATGAACTTGAGGATATTTAATTTGGATTCGGCTGTTTATTGGAAACGAAATTGTGAAAAAGTATGTAAAGATTAGTCCATTGTTGAAATTTTCATTGTATTTTACTATTAAATCTTTCGTAGGAAATTTACTTATGTGGATTGGTGTCAATAAGTCGGCAAAGTGAGCCCAATGGGCCTTACGGCTTTTTTCCTAAACATAAAAAAGGAAAAAAGAAACGGCTATAAAAAAGTAAATTTCCTTTTTTTTATCAACGTTAAATTTCCTTTTCTTCTATGTTATCTTTCCTTGTAAAAACTCTCATTCTTCCGTAGAAATCAAAAATCTAATCAGACACAAATCGTGAATTCATTTTTTTTGTTTTGTTTCATCTTTAGCATTTTTTTTTTTCATAGAAGAAGATCAATATGTAACTGAGAGCGAGTACCAGGTTAGGGTGAAGATGTATCAGGATTCTCAAGGCAGTTCTTTTTCTTGGTTTCTTGTCAATCAAGACTGTATTATTTGTAGTCTGGAGCCTTACGATGTCAGATCTATTCGCTTCCATCCTCCGTTTTCTTGCCTACCGGCTGGGGTCTTCTTCTTATAAGTAGTACACAAAACTTTCTTAGTTGCCCAAAAAATATTCTGTCTTTAATTGGAATATGTATGTTAATCTGTTACTATGTTTTGGATATCAGGCAAGAGTTGCGTAGTGTATTCAATGGATTAGGATTCTGGGACTTGATTAAAGAGGGTAGGGAGAGCTTACGAGTACACCCATTGCAATCTTTTCATGTTTCCCAATCATGTCTGTGTTCCAAAACCAGATTGCTAATTAATCAAATTCTTCAGTTGCGGTCCATAGATCTCTATGGACTATGATCATCCAGAAAGACAAGCTAGATAAATTCTTACAACACAGATTCTTTACTACAGATTTTAGATATAGATTCTTTATTTTTTTCAGTATCAATACTTATCATTTGTGAGGACGTTGAAACTTGCAAGTCTCAGATAATCAATGTTCTCCAGGATGGTATGGTTAATGGTCACGAGTAAGTCCTGATGATGGTTCATATGTAAATATTTGCTTCATTTTTATTGAAATTATCCTCTGTTTCTTTCTAGTTTCAAAAAATCCTTGAGTATGAAATATCCATGAAACGTGAAAGGGATCATTTGAGAGTGGTTATATTCAAAGCGAAGGTAAGGTAAACTACAAAGCATGAGAAACAATGGATATTGTTTCAGAGTTAAAAAACTGAAGACAAAAAGCATATCATATAATAACACTCGTTCCTTAGAAACCATAAGACCAAGGTAGCAAAAAGAGTTAAATAAGTATGTTGATTATCATCAGAAACTGTTAAGACAATAGCAAGATTCGTAATAAGGAAAACTGAACAATCTAAAGGTGTGTATAAAGTATGTTACCTCTTGACGAGCTCTGTAAAGTAGCGTGTACCGTTGAACATGACGAACCACATCAAGACTACCATCAAAGCATCTGACAAGAGTTGAGGAAAGGCAAAGAAGATGCAAGCAGAGATCTCATGTCCTCGTAAAATACCAAAATCTAACATTTTCCTCAAAATCAGAGATAGCATATCATATCAACTTAATCTCAGAAGATCACTTTTTGAACTATAAGATTGAACAAAGGCATTGCTTTAGAAGATAACACTGCCACCATCTATTATCTATCACCAACGATGTAAAAATTCAAAAACTTGAGAAGTTTCTAGCCATGGAAGAGTATATCTTTCTTAATCAGACATCCAAATTCAAGCAAAAGACAAGATCCATTAAGACAACGAAACAAGTAGGAATCTAAGAGAGAGAGATCAAGGATACTGAAGAGGTATCGCTCCCACCAATCAAGCATGTAGAGGCCGAATGTAACATTGTAAAGGTAGATTTTGCGTTGAACCCAGTTCATATCTAATCGATTCCTACAGTAAAAATCTGGAATTTATTAATGTAGAAACTACAAATATGGATTCAACGGGGTTGGTTACTACTAAGCACCGGGAGATTCTCGATCTATTAAATTTTTATCTTATTGACTTTACCAATTTTGAAGTGTCGAAGAGAAATCAAAATTGGACAGAGAGGTCAAGGTTGGAAAAGTCTGTGTAATGCAATAGACTTTTCCGATCACGGTTTCTGAAGACCGATTGAACCGTAAATACCGGTTTATAATAACCAGGTATTCAATACCGGTTTATGAAGGAAGGTGCGCAGTATTCTCTAATCTTACGCGTGTGTGTTGTTTGCTTTGTGCGAAGTCCGAAGCTCCGGTGGTGGTTGCTTGGTATCGGAGGATTTTGGCAAGTCCGAGGTGTTGAAAGACTCTGTGAATTCTTGTAGATGTTACAGTAAATGACAAAAGTGGTGAGATAGGCTACACAACTAATACTGAGTTGTGCGCACGTGTTTAATATGCGAATTATTGCATCCTATTACCACATTGGATTGATTCCTTGATTTTCAGCCGTCGATTCAGAGCAGATGAGGATTGATCGGTTTACATTGCCTAAAACCCTAATCGCAGAAGTTGCTTATCCTTTTTCATCTCTCACCATTTTATGAGAATCTTAAAAGTTTAAACTTTCCTTAAAACAAAAAAAAAAACTTTTTCTTTAGGGTTCGTCACTTTGCTCCTACAATTCGATTTTCTGATCCATTTCCTTGCATCTGTTGGATATGGCGGAGGAGAGGAGTTTGAACGGCGAAGCTACTGGGCAAGAGGATGAGAATTTCTTCGATTCTGATCAACAAGACGATAATGACACGTCCACGGAATTGAATCGAAAGATTGGAGAGCTCGAGTCCCAAAATCAGGAATTGTTGCGAGATAATGATGAAATTAGTCGGAAAATTGAGAGCCTGACTGCCGAGATTGAAGAGCTTAGAGGAGCTGAATCCAAGGCGAAGCGTAAGATGGGTGATATGGAGCGAGAGATTGACAAGTCTGATGAGGAGAGAAAGGTTCTGGAAGCAATAGCTGCGAGAGCCTCGGATTTTGAGACTGAAGTGGCTCGGCTGCAGCATGAACTGATCACGGCCAGGACAGAAGGGGAAGAGGCTGCGGCGGAGGTTAAGAAGCTTCGGTCAGAGATTTCACAGAAAATGGAAGTCATTGAGGAATTGGAGAAAGAGGTTTCTGGTTTAAAGACTGTAAAGGAGGAGAATGAGAAGAGAATAAGGGAACTGGAGACGAAGCTTGGTGCTTTGGAGGTGAAGGAGTTAGAGGAGAGGAACAAGAAGGTCCGAGCAGAGGAAGAGATCAGAGAAAAGATTGAAAACAAGGACAAGGAGATAGATGAGTTGAAAGAGAAGATCAAGGGATTGGAATCAGATGTTGCAGATGGGAAAAGTGAGTTACAGAAGTGGAAAACAGAGGAGATGGTTGTGGAAGATGCATTTAGAGCGTCAGAGAAGAAGGTTGTGGCTATGGAATCAGAGATTGTGGAGTTACAGAGACAGGTGGATGATAATGAGAAGATGATTAGTGGACTGAAGAATATAGTTGAGCCAGTTAATGGCATTGAAGTTAAGTCATGGTCGCCGGCGAATGCTGGTTCTGGTGGAGCTATGGCAGCGGTTGCGGTGGCAGTAGCAGGAGTGGCTGTTGTCTGCTTCATTTACCACTCGAAGAGGGTTTGATTCAAGGTAGACTTTTATGATTTTGATTTCTTTGTTTTTAAGGTTTTTGTTACGTTACTTTCTTCTTATAATGCTTGAGAATTTGATTGATTTCACAATTTTGGAGTTTTGTCTTTATTATTTGTTTGCTTTTCTTCGTAAGAAATGTTCTTGGTAACAATCAAAGGTTGGAAATAAAAAAAAAGAAATTTATGGAAAACAACAAGAGGAAGTAAAATAAAACGACACAATCTGAATTCACATGTTTCAGACTCAAGAAGGTGGAAGAATTTGATGATAAATAGGGTTGGATCTTTTTCTTAGTTCCGTTAAGATGATTTTCATCATGCAGATGAAGATGACTATCAGAACAAAAAACTACTCTTCTGATCAGCGAATAAACGGGCAAAGCAGACAATGACTCCATAAAAGTTGAGAGAAACTGGAGAAGTGTGAAAGAGAAAGGGATAACAGAATTTGGTTTGACAGAACACGAAATGTGACAAACAATAATAAAAAAAAAAATCCTGAGTAATTGTTCAGACATTGGTGAAGCTAATCATCAAAAGAAGGGTTTGCTTAGACGAGACTATCTTCTACTTAAAAGTTTTTTTGACCTTTTTTATATAAACTAAGAACATTACACTACAGTCAGCTGACAAAAAAAAAGGATCGTATTTGCTGTTCTGTTTTTTTTTTTTAAGTTTGGTGGTAAATGTGATGGGCTTATTAATCCTAGCAACCCAAGCCCATCTTCGGCCATTAAAACAAGTGATGCATTCTTCTTCTTCACTTCAATGAGCTCCCACTCTCTCTCTTGACTCTTTGACTCTTGACTCTTGAATGAATGAATAAAGGGAGGGTTCTGCTAAAACCCTATTTGCTCACCACTTCTTGCTTAACCAGAGCCAGGACCTTCTTCTCCTCTGTTTCTCAATTACGTTCTGTCTCTCATCAGATTGAGATGGATCCTCCTGGTTCGGAGCGTTACTGTTATGATCCGGTATTGCAATGGGATCCTCAAGTTGAAGCCTACTTCACTAAAGCTTATGGACTTGACCACTTTGCTCGCATTTCAAAAGCTCTCACGTACTTTTCTATCATTCTCTATTCCCAATTTTATTTGCTGCGTCTGCACTACTAATTACCGTTGCATTATTTTGCTTTACTTCTCAAATTTTTCGGTTTTGTTGTTATATTAGGCGCCCATCTTCCTACTCCTGCATTCGAGTGAACACTGTTAAAACAACAACTGATGCTGTTATCCAAAAGCTTACCAAAATCTTAAACGATTCAGAGAAGCTACAATCATCAGATGGAAGTAGTAGTCTCATCTCCAAGTGTCAGATACCTGGATTGGATTATGTTGTTTTTGTCAATGGTTCAGGCCCACATAGTATTCAATATGACTGTAGCCTTGATAACCCTCCCAAGGAGGTTCTTGTGAGTAGGAAGTGTGCTGAAGCAGTTCTTAGAGGAGCTCAGGTAAACTTCCATTTTTCTACTCAACAATGCACTTTAGTGGCTAGGTTTGTGTCACAATGATACTCTGAAACTCAGAATCATTGGGGCTTTTAAGGTATTTTCTTGTTCTAATTTGTGTATGAAACTCCACTGTGAACAAACATATACTTGTATTTCTCTTAAGTGTCCTGTTGTAGGTCTATGTTCCAGGTGTATTGGCTTGCACTGCCCATGTTGAGAAAGGAGATGCTGTTGCTGTCTGTGTTGCTATTGAACAACCTGGTGATGAAGGTGACTGGAGTGTTAATATGACTCGTGGGACTACCCTCCAGGGTCTCCCAACAGGCAAGAATCAGAATTGTTCCTTTTGGTCACTATAAAATAACTGCAGGAACACATTATATTATTTTCCAAGACTTCTGTTTCATAGAAACTGTCTAACTGACACTCGAAGATTATGCCTTTGATTAATTTAGAGGTCTCTATGACGGAAAACTATTCTGCCTGCTAGGTTGTTTATTAATCAGAAGCGATATTATATGAATGTTAATTTACAATTATGGCAGCCGACAGAGTTTAACAGTTTACTCTGTGGAATGCATTTAGACTAAAAGTTACTTACTCGAATTTGATAGGTTGGTTTCTTTCAATAACCCAGTAGTATTGCATAAGCTTTCCCTCGAGTAGCTTGGCTTGACAATGTTTATTATTCATGATTGTTAAGTAAGTTTGAGGCTTGCCACCAAACAAATATTGTGAAATGTTTTTGAACTTAAACAGTTGACATGTGCTGTAGTGTTATTGTAGATCCTTACTATTGTGAACGCAGTGGACTATATATCGGCATGGGAACAACTATGTTGTCAAGGGCTGGGATGTTTCGTGTCCCCAATGGTGTTGCCGTGGGTTTGAGCAATAGAGTTTTCAGATTACCTTCTCTTCATAGTAAGCTTCTGCTTTTACTCTAGGTTTGCTTTGTACTTCAGCTTACAGTTTTTTGACTTTTGGTATCTTATTTCATCATGGGGTATTGCTCTCACATTCTCGTTTTGGCTCCTTAGATGTTCTCGAGGGAGAAATATTTCTTCAAAACTTGCCAAGTATTGTTGCTGCTCATGCTCTTGGTAAGTGAAATCATTTTCGGTCTAGATAATTTGATAAGCGAAATAATTTTCGTTCTACGGAATAAATAATATCTTCACTCCCTTATGATAGAGTTTACATATTTCATAATTCAGATATAGTAAATCCAGATATGGATGAGTAGTCCGAGGGTATACAAGATAAATGTAGTTTGATCTTAAATTTTTGTTTGGCCACCCAGATCCTCAGAAAGGGGAGAGAATATTAGATATGTGCGCAGCACCTGGAGGGAAGAGTACTGCAATTGCTATACTTATGAAGGATGAAGGAGAGATAGTGGCAGCAGATAGATCTCATAACAAAGTACAGTTTCTTATACTACATATCAACATCCTTTTTAGTTCCGCATCATGAATGTTTATTGAAAATAGAAATGACTTTAATTGGTGTTTACCTGCTGACCCATTTACATTGAATGCTTAGAAGTTAGAACACAAAAAGAAAATTTCTTAATTGGGAAACTACCTGCTCTAATTAGTTCGTATACTATTTTCCAAAATGTAGGTGCTGGATGTCCAGAAATTGTGTGCTGAGATGGGTTTAAGCTGCATAACAACCTGTAAATTGGACGCGCTAAAATCTGTTTGTCTTTCAGAGACAGACAATGATCCAACAATATTAGTTAATGGTGACAATTGTGGTTCCGTGACCAGCCACTCTCAGTTATCATCAAACGAGGAAATTGTATCGGATGCTTCTAGAAGATCTGAGGCTGAAAAATTGTGTGAGGAAAATGGTAATTAAGCTACTCTCTGTCGTATTGTTTGCTTGGTTTAGTTTTTTATTTGAAATGGTGGCCTATGTGTTTGATAGGTGAAAATACATCAAATAAACTCCCATGTTTGCATTGTCGTTCCCTTTTATGGACAAAGCAACAGTAACCTTAGTAATAACTTTTGTATTAAATCAAACAGATAGAGGACCTAACCTTACTAAATGGCATCTGTAGCCAATTATCTCGCATCTATATGTATATTCTGGTTGTTTTAAAAGAATAGTTAGAAGCTTGATTTTCTTACTATCACCCATATTTTAGCCAGCACTGAACAGCCAAATGGAGGGGATAATGCTAGCCAAGATGACATAAAGAAGAGTGAGCGAAGAATGAAAAATGGTCGCGGACGAACTCAATGCCAAGGTGGAAGGGTTGGAAAATCACAAGGTTTCCCGCCGAATAGTTTCGATAGGGTCCTTTTAGATGCTCCTTGTTCTGCTCTTGGCTTGAGACCTCGACTTTTCGCTGGACTGGTAAGATTGATTCACGACTTGGACTCTCTTGTGTGAGCTTCTTCTTTTCGTGATTATGCTTTCTTTATTCATGAGCGTCTAAATCTCATGAGTTAATAACATGTACACATTGTAGTACCTGTATGTGGCGTTTTCTTAGCATTTTCTTGAATACGTGGAGACCAACAATCTAAATATTTGTAGTAATTCGAAGTAGAATCTGTGTGTTCTTCCTTCTTTCTGTTTCTAAGATTTTTCAGAGGTTTATGACTTGTAGAAGGGATTTACCATTATTATTTCTTGTAGGAGACTGTTATATCTTTGAGAAACCATGGATGGTATCAGCGGAAAATGTTTGACCAGGCTGTTCAGTTGGTTCGCGTTGGTGGGATTCTCGTATACTCTACGTAAGTATGAACATAATCTGATTCCGTTAAATTCTTTTGTGTTAATTAAGTTATGCAGATGTGCTGCGCCCTAGCAACATAAAATGAGACTTGATTGTTTTCTTTCATAGGTGCACAATTAACCCCAGTGAGAATGAGGCCGTGGTTCGCTATGCTCTAGATAAATACAAATTTCTTTCTTTAGCACCACAGGTATGAATCTAAAGTACCCTTTTCGTTGTCATTTTGAAGGCACAAAAAATCTAAGAAACTGTTTGATATCTTGGTAAATATTGTATTAGGATCTTGTTTTTGTCCTAATGTATCTTGATGGGGTTTTTTTGTCTTGTTGCAGCATCCTAGGGTTGGAGGACCTGGTCTAGTTGGTCGATGTGAGTTTCCGGACGGATATATAGAGTAACCATCTATACCCATTAGAGTCAACTAACAAAGCAGAGCTTAAAATCATTGATTATAAAAAGAGATGGCTCTCATTCTTCTACTATAAATTCCAATAAAAGAACTGAGTTGTGTGTTTGCAGGGAGTGGTTAAAACCGGGTGAAGAAGAAATGGTTCAGAAATTTGACCCGTCATCTGAGCTCGATACCATCGGATTCTTTATAGCTAAATTCAGTGTCGGCTCCAAGGATTAGGATCTCAAAATGCTGATTCTTGATTTAAGACATTCCCACCTAAAACATGGTGGTTTACACATTGCTTTTTGAAACCTTATATTATTTCTGATAACATCATAAAACAGTTTTACATTAATTACAATCCTTTCCTTGGTCCTTCATTTGGCTTCAAGAGTCTTCTCATACTTTTAAATAGACTTGAAGAGCTCAAAGAAGTTGCCTTTGCCAAAGCCACAACACACTCTGGTAAACTTTCCCTTCCTCATCTTCCACATCCTCCACTCTAGTAAATCTAATTCTAAGGTGTTTTGGAACCGTAAAATATCTGATGTCCCCGAGCAATGCGAGGGGATTAGGGAGGGGTCTTATTACTGTCGGGTTGATTCATCCCTGTTTTTGGATTCATTAGTGGGCCCGTTTAAACCCGGCCCGTTAATTTGGCAATGCGACAATACGATAGCTAAAAGTCACCAAGTTAAAGATTCTTGAGATTTGATTTTCCAAGAAATAACTTGTTGTTTAATAAGACTGTGTTAAAGCCAATGGGGCATGATTACTGTCACGACTCACATGCCGTTGTCTTTTTCCTATCAACCTAGTTAATTATTATTATTGGTCATTGGTTTTACTGTTTAGTAGTTGTTCGCATCTTCGATCACGAGAAAAACGGTTTTTACATTCTTGTGTGTGTTGGGTAAGTTCTTACCTTATTATATATGATTGTTTCACTCACTATCAGACTTGTTCTGTTTTATGAGAAACAATGACAATGGAAGCACCAACGATTGCTTCATTCGATCGAGCCAGTGAGCTTAAGTCTTTTGATGAGACAAAGACGGGTGTGAAAGGACTTTTCGACGCAGGAGTTTCAAAGATTCCACGCATCTTTCATCACTCATCTGTAAAATCAGCAGACTCTAAACCACTTCCTTCAGACTTGCAACATCTCATGATGATCCCATCTATCGATCTTGGAGGAAGGGTTTTTGATGATGTGATTAAGCGCAATAACATGATTGAAGGGATTAAAGACGCAGCTGGTAAGTGTGGTTTCTTCCAGGTTATCAACCATGGAGTTTCACTTGATCTTCTTGAGAAGATGAAAGATGGAGTTCGTGGATTTCATGAGCAAACCCCTGAAGTGAGGAAAGAATTCTACAGCCGTGATTTCAATAGGAAGTTTTTGTATTTAAGTAACTTCGATCTCTACACTTCTCCAGCTGCAAACTGGAGAGATACATTCTATTGTTACATGGTTCCAGATCCTCCAAAACCAGAGGATCTGCCTTATATTTGCAGGTATTATTAATATGACTAACTACACTCTGTTGATATGTAATCTCTACTCATATGGTGAATGGTTTCAGGGATGTTGTGATGGAATACTCTAAGCAAGTAATGAATCTAGGAGAATTTTTATTAGAGCTTTTATCAGAAGCACTAGGGTTGAAACCTAATCACCTCAAGGACATGGATATCTTAAAGGGTATGCGAATGCTTTGCCATTACTTCCCACCATGTCCAGAGCCTGACCTAACTTTCGGCGCAAGTAAACACTCCGACAGCTCTTTTCTTACCGTCCTTCTTCCAGATGAGATTGAAGGGCTTCAGGTTTATCGTCAAGGGTACTGGTTTGATGTTCCTTATGTTCCCGGCGCTCTCATCATTAACATTGGAGATCTTTTACAGGCAAGTTTGGTCAATCAATGCATCTTTGCTCTGTTTTGTACATGTTTCTGTATAATGCTATAGATATTTGTTTTGTTTTTAATACAGCTTATTACAAACGACAAGTTCATCAGTTTGGAGCATAGGGTATTGGCGAACAGAGCTACAAGAGCTCGAGTCTCTGTCGCATGTTTCTTTACTACCCACTTAAAACCGAATCCTAGAATTTACGGACCAATTAAGGAGCTTGTGTCTGAAGATAATCGTCCAAAGTACAGAGAAACAACCATTACAGAGTTCGCTACTTACTGCAATGACAAAGGACTAGCCAGAACTGCTTTGCTCCATTTTAAGATATGAAACATGGCAGCTGTTACTTTCACACACATTTACGGCTGATAATGTAATAATATGTTTGGAGATGTGTGAACCAAACGTGGAAATTATGGATTAGAGATTGTTATTTGTTTTTGTTTAATCATAAATAAATCACCAGGTTTTAAGTCATTTCAAAGATTAAAATCTCAAGAAAGCATTATTTGTGTAATAAAAAATGGTATCTGATCCCAAGTCAGTCAACAAACTTGGATTTGGAGAACATGAAAAACAACACGCCGTCTGGTCTGGCTAATGAAAAACAACACGCTGATATAGTTATCCATTAAGTTTAGTGACAAATAGAGAGTGGGCTTTACCAAATAAGTCTAACAAGGCTTATGAATCTGATGTGGCACTAGAAAAAAACGTATCTGCCACGTGGCGAAGTAGAACACCTCAACAACCTTATCTGGACATCAACAGAGAGATCCTCCAATATCCGAAACCAACCAATCAGCTTCACTCTTCATATCTGCTCCATACATTAACTCATTCCATAATCCTCAAAAAAAAATCAATTTCATAAGTTAACCACAGAGACACAAAGAGAGAGACAAGGAGAGATAAAAAATGGCGTACAGCGCTTGTTTCCTACACCAGAGTGCACTGGCTTCCTCAGCCGCACGATCATCTTCTTCCTCCTCATCCCAACGCCACCTCTCACTCTCCAAACCCGTTCAGATCATGTGTAAAGCNCACACTCCTCGTCGGCGCCGCTGCCGTTGGCTCCAAAGTATCTCCCGCTGATGCCGCCTACGGTGAAGCAGGTGCGCGAATGATCCGTTGAAAAAACCTTTGGATAATTTCATTTCCATAAAGAATCTTGTAATCATATATTTTGGTTTTGCAGCAAATGTGTTTGGGAAGCCAAAGAAGAACACAGACTTCTTGGCATACGATGGAGATGGATTCAAAGTGCAAGTTCCAGCAAAATGGAACCCAAGCAAAGAGATAGAGTATCCAGGACAAGTCCTTAGGTACGAAGACAACTTCGATGCAACTAGCAATCTCAATGTCATGGTCACTCCTACTGACAAGAAGTCCATCACTGATTACGGTTCTCCAGAAGAGTTCCTCTCCCAGGTCAATTATCTCCTAGGGAAACAAGCTTACTTCGGTGAGACTGCCTCTGAGGTAAACTTCTCTTTAGTTTTGGATAAATCTTACAACAAAGATTGTATCCTCGTATAGAGTTTATTGGATCTAGTTCTATAGAGTTTATTGGATTCTAACTTTGTGTGTGTGTGTGTGAATATGATGTTTTTTGCAGGGAGGTTTTGACAACAATGCAGTGGCAACAGCAAACATTCTGGAGTCATCATCTCAGGACGTTGGTGGGAAACCTTACTACTACTTGTCGGTGTTGACAAGAACGGCTGATGGAGATGAAGGTGGGAAGCATCAGTTGATCACAGCAACTGTGAATGGAGGAAAGCTTTATATCTGCAAAGCACAAGCTGGTGACAAGAGGTGGTTCAAGGGAGCCAGGAAATTTGTCGAGAGCGCAGCTACTTCTTTCAGTGTTGCTTGAATGAAAAATGCAAACGCTACCAGAACAATGCTCTGTTTTCTTTCTTCATTTGTCTCTTGTAAAAAAATGAGCTTTTGAAAACTATGAAGAGAAAACAGCTTCTCCTTCTCCATGTTTTTAATTTGTTTCCGAGTTCAACAGTGAGGTTATATCTTTGAATCCGAATCCAAGTATACATGTGTCACAATGCATAAAACTAAAACTATGATATGCAACATTTGAAATAAATAGTACAATATTTAAAGAGCTACTTTGGTTGGAGCAACAATTAAAACAAGTTTCATTGAAACATCAAAACAAAACTTTTAGGGTGAAAAACTTGGGATGTGGTCAGTCATTACATAACATAATACTTTACGATTAATCTTGGCTTCTTTTCATCTTCTTCTTCTTCTCTTTGTCTTCAGTACGGTATCTCTCACGTCTCTCTTCTCTCCTTCGTTTCTTTGATATTTCCTCATTCTTAGCTTTCTCTGCTTCATACTGTTTCTTCTTCTTCTGATCCGTTACTTTTTTCTTCTCCTTCTGCAATTTTTTTCATCAGTAGTTCAAGTCAGACAAGATCAATTAATCAAAGATGATTTTGCATATCCTATTAGTATTTTAAACATTACCTTGAAATGTTCCAGCTGCTTGTATTTCTGGACTATAGCCAGTGCTTTACGTTCTTTCGGATCCATTATTACAGCTCTTCTAGCATCTAGTAATGGTTTCTTTCGCTTTGGTATATCTTTGGTTTTCGATTTAAATGGTAATTGCTCCTCTAGTTTCTTTGGAACCACCAATGGATTGAACTTCTTTCTCTTCCTTTCGATTGGCTGCAAAATGTTACAAAAATGAGAATTAGTTGGAATCAACTTGTCAAATGTTATCGCATTTTATGGGTTTTACCTTGTAGAGTGAATCCTTATTCACTGGAATTGGAATATTTTGATCTCTACGGAGTTCTCCAATAGTTTTCATCCCTTTCCAGGTCTTATCACGGGGTTGCAAGGCTGTCGTAAGAGGATTGTAGAATTGTGGAACTTCTACTGTGGTCCAAGCCCTTAAGAAGACCAAATCACTCGATTGGATTCTATCTTCAAAGGTACACCTTGCAATTCCATCTCCAGCCTTGTTATCAAGCATGTTTTTTCCAGCCTGAGAAAAGGAAATTGTGAGATTAAAAAGAGAGCCAACAAATGAAGAAAACAATAAAGTAATGACCATATCGCTTAAGCTAACTGAGAAACCAGGAACTACAAGAAGATTAAAAGGCATACCTTTTTCACTTGTCCTCTAATGCCACTAACTGTCCGCACAGATGATCCTTCAAATCGAGCTATTTCAAGGTCAGATGTGAACATGCCTTTGATGAATGCAGTCTTTTTCATGATCTTGTAGGGGGTCCCAACCAGTTTGATTTTCTTTGCAATACGGACTTGGTGATTAAACTCAAGAACTACGGAAGTCGCTGTTATCCTAAATCCTGCCTGAAGTACACACCAAGAGAGCTACTCAGTGAGAAAGGAATAAAACACAACAACAAATACATTCCCCTGTAATAATATGTGGGCACTAATGAATGAAAACACTAAGGTTGCATGATATTGCAACACTAAACAATGGAGTAGAATGGACAGATATGGAAGTATCTTATATTTTGTCTCACATGCAAGTTCCAACTTTTAACGCATTCTTAGTATATACATACTAGTATTGACTATTCTTCAGTCGCACCTTAAACTCACACTACCCATTAATGAATATACACTTCGCTTTACCAAAGATAGATTCTCGATCACAAAAGTTCAAACACACTCATGGGAAATATGAGATCAAATTCTCAACAACATAGAGGATTCGCATACCTGATTGTTTGACAGGTTTTGGAATGCGACAAAGCCGGTGTTGGGTGGGACAAGAGGACCCCAGAACGTAGCAAGACAGTGCATGTGCTCTGGAGTATACTTGATCATTCGATGTCTGCCATTACGCTCTTCAACGGCGTATACTGGAAGAGTCTGGTAGCGTCTCCATCCAATTGACACAATAATGGGATCTCTTGTCTTTAGTACTTTCTTATGCCACCTATGTTTCTTCAACCGGGCCTAAGGACAAGGAAACGAAAGCAGTGTTCAATAAACAATCATGTTACAACTAATTTTGTGTAGGAGAAAAAATAAGTCATTTTATGAGATGAAACAAACTGCTCAAGACTTTCTTTTGGATCGGAAAAAAATATTTGGTTTGTAGCTTTACCTGCATATATCCAACATTATCCTCGCCAAAACCAATACCTCCTACAAGAATTGGATAACAAGGATCAGCGAAAGCAACCATCTCATAAGGAACATTGTGAATCTCCAGTCGCAAGTATGCTCCAGTCTGGAATCCTTCTATCTCAATTCGAGTATCCTCATCAAGATCATTGAGCTCTACCAAATTCATCTGTTTTCTAATTTCAAGCTCTTCCTTCAACTGGAAAAAAAAAAGAGTGAATAAGCACCAGAGAATAGAAACCTTAGCTGCAGGCAGCAAAATTTACTTACTTTGTCAACGTATCCTGGCTCCTTGGCTTGACTATGAGGATTGTTTCCATCAACTTTATCACTGTCATCTTCGTTTAACTCGGATTCATTGCTTGTACAAAGAAGTTAAGGTTGAACAAAAAGTAACTTGTTAAAGTGCAAACTGAAACAGTAGCATAAAGCCAAATATGACAAATAAGTGATGCAGAGGAAGAATATACAAACAGCAAAATCAAGCTCACTACCAATAATGACATGAACTTAGTGAAATTTGACTGACATCGCTAGTATGTTTTACCATATTTTCATGCGAGCTGTTTCAGAAAATAATAAGAACAAACAGCAGTATAGATTTATTGGCAAATGATATCATGCTTATATATGCTAAATGATGCCATTCAAGTAAAAAAGGATATTCCAAGCCTGCCCGCTTAGCCAGCTTTTTTATCCTACGCTCAACATCTGCAGATTCTTCGTTTTGATTTGCACCCGATTCCATGTTCTCATGGCTATTATGCTTCTCTCCTGTCTCTAGATCCTCAAAATCACCAAAAAGTTCATTATCTTCTCCCTCATTTCCAGTACCTGAAATTTGATCTCTCAGAGCAGCTTTTGACCAATCACCAGTGGTAAATCGATCACGAATGCTTTCACAAACTTCTTTCTCTTTCCAGTTCTTTAAGTATCCATAATTCACAAATTTAGAACAATCCTCTGTGTTGACATATCCCACATCCCTTCCACCACCTAAGTTCTGGACACATATGAAATAAAAGGATTGAGATATTTCTCTGTAAAAGAAGAAAGGATAGCCAAAGTTTGTATGATTTTGAGATGGCACACCTTGCTTTGTCTTCCTTTTGGCTTAAAGAAGTCTTCATCATCATCTTCTTCATCGTCACTAGTTTCATGGTTCTCATTTATCAATGGAGTAGCTGATAATCCCTGTGCTCCATACACAATCTGCATCAAATTCACGTTCTTTTTTCTGGCCTTCTCCTTCAACGGCACTTTCCATTGTGATATGTTCCCAAAGTCCATATCTGATAGATCATATATGGTCATTGTTTAGGAACGAAAGAAATCTCAAAAGGCCAAGGACAATGCACTTTTTAAGAAAATCTGAAACTTCTCATAGATGCCCCATAATTATTAGTGCAGGACATCATCTTTACGGAAATAAATTCAAGCAAAGAAATAACGTACCATCTATCTGGTAAGCATCTGGCGAATCAGAAGTAGAGTCATCTCCACCGTCTTCCTCAACATCATCTTCGTCTGAGTCCTGCGTCACACACAGCTAGGGATGGTTATAAACCATTTAGTTTTGAAGATATAATCCAGCTTCCCAAAATCATTTTATAACTACAATTTACAGGGATCCCACTTGAATTGCGGTTTATTTAACCTACTTCTACTATTTCACCATTTCTTTCCAGATTGTCTGACAACAGTGGTGAATGAAGCAAGAAGAAAACAAAATAAAGAAAAGGGCAATTTAAATTCCCTAATCTTGAATTCATAGTCACCAGAATTATCAAACTCAAGATGTGATTACAATAGTATATAGAAGTATAACAAAAATCAGATCAAGTAAGGAGATTACCATTGCATCGCTCTCACCAATATCATTACCCTCTTCATCCGTCTCATCATTATCGTCAGATTGAGACTCCTCTGATGACTCGGTGTTAGAACCTTCCGGCAAAGATTGATCTGCATCTTCGGCCTCAAGTTTTGTTTCTGAACTGGCTCTAGTCTTTTTGCCAAAAAGATCAATGAATGTCTTATTCAGTTTCTCATCAAGAGAATATTTTGTTTTCTGCAACGACTTTACCAGCTCTTCACCAACATCTCTGCCCTTTCCTGCCAAGATAAAAATGTTAAGATCAGAGATCCTAGAGCTACAAAAAGTGAGCAAGGAGTACTGGTCCTATATCATGGAGAATGATGTAAACCAAATCCTAAATATATAAAAATTATTTAATAAGATAAAACATGAAATGAGCAAGACATTCGAAAGAGACAACTACAAATACATATAAGTACATGGAAATTAAACTTGGACAACCCGTAAATAACCTTTAATAGTAGGTTCTCCCTTTCCATCATCAGTTTTGGAGAACTGAACAAGGTGATCATTTATGTTGATGTAAACAGCATCCTTGTCATATAAAAGATCTCCAATCCCGGACATAGGAGCATAGAAACGCTTGTCCTTGTCCTTCAGCCCCTTTTTTTTTCCAGCTGAAGGTAAAGGACAAGGATCCGGTAAAGCAGTTACCCCAGCTAAACTGTAGTCACCAACTCCAGCAATATGAACCTGATAATCATAAGAAACGATATCAGATGCATGTTTAACATGAAAATAAAGTTCAACTATAATAGCTAAGATAACATTTTGCACACAAAAGCATTCATTGAGATCAAGTTAGTACATATCAAAGGTTATACCTTCATCCCCTTTTTCAAGTTACAACCACGTAGGTAACCATACAATGTGATATTTCGATCACATTTCTCATCCATCTGAGTTTTCTCGGGAGGGGTAACATCTTCCAGACGATCAACCAACAGATAAGGATGTGATGTTCGCCATGTCAATGGATTGGGCTTGATAAGAGATACAAAGCGGGAGAGGTTGTTAACTTCACGCGGGGTATACCTGCCAATAAAAGATAAATCAAAGGTGAGCGTCTCTTGCACATGTATTCCATGTTAGTGACGTATCAATGCAGATACTTACTTCCCATGAATAAGACCAGATAAATAGAACAATTTAGCACCATTATATATTTCGGTCCAAAATCGATGCTTGAGACGTTGTTTTGTTTTCCTCAGCTTCTTTACATCCTTAAACTTATCCAGGTGAGTGAGGACTCCCATAACTTTAGGAAATCCATGTACTTGCATAATATTGAGGAACTCAAAGGTCTCCTGAGGGTCAACCAGAAAAATAGACGGTTAAGATATCAATACCTCAGTTGATAACACTAAAAATGTAGATAACCAAAAAATAAGTCCAACAGTGATAGTGTATAAATAAAGGATTCTTCACAAAACCACAAGCATATGACATGATGGAAAAGAAAACTGTATACCACATCATCCAAACAGAGGAAGACCAAGCTAGATAAAGAACTAAATACGGGGAAAAAAAAGAGAGAAAGTGGTGTCCTCACCATCTCAAAACCATAACTCCCGTCAATAACAAGTAAAGCTAGATCAGCAACCTTTGCACAATCCACCATGGCATTGATATCATTTGGACACTCGACAAATTGTATTCGCCGATTTTTAGCTAAATAAATACATAACCAACAACCAAATATGAGAGCAGTGAAATAAAAAGAAAACCCCAAAAGAGAAGAGACAATAAATAATGTAGAAGAGAACCTTGAACAATGGTAATAGGTCCTCGAACCTCAGGTACATTTTGTTTAGTATAGTGCTTTACAAGAGACTTGATCACTAGAGACTTTCCAACCTACAGTAATTAACATAACACAATCAAAAACTTCTCCATTAAAAAAACACAAATCCGAGAGTGAAAACAGTATAAAATTGACAGTACTCCTGGGGGGCCTTGAACCACGACGACGATAGGCGGCGGTGGGCCGTAAGTACGATCAATCTGTGGCATATGCATTCGCCGTTGCTCCTTTTCCATAGAGCGAGCTTTAGCTCGCTTCGCCTTGAGAGCAGACTTAACGGAAAACGCCTGTAGACATAATCAAACAAAGAATCGATTCTTCACATAAATATATCAACCAACAAGTCAAAGAGAAACAAATTGACAAGAGAGTAGAAAGTAACTTACCTTAAAGTTGTGTTGCTTATCAATGGTGATACCACGCTTCTTCTTATCGTTTTCAGCTTTCTTCCTCATCGTAGGACCTGCTATACGAGCCCTGTGCGACCTCTGAGGCGCCATCAGTTCGTCGGCGGCCATGGCGTCAAGTGAGCAAAAGAAAGATGATGAAAAGAAAAACCTATTTCTATAAACCCTCCGATTTCAGTTTATAACTAGGCCAACGAAATCAAACCGAACCCGGTTTATTTGGCCGTCAAAAAAAAAATAGGCAGAGAGGAAATCAAACCGGACCCGGTTTAATATCACAACTAGTCTATACCAAATCCGGTTCGGTTTTATTTCTTACATTACATTCATTCACTCCGGTTCAAATCCATTAAGCCAGTTTCGATAAGGTCGAAAGAGATGATTATATTAAACAAACTCAAACAATAGAACTGTTCTTATTAAGGAGATTACAAAATACAATAAAACGATCAAATCATCAGATGTTCAAGCTTGACAACAACAAATTTTGAAAGTAGAAGCTGAATTGTCAATTTGGATATAATTCAAGGATCCAATAAGAATAAGCCCCATAAATAATCTTTGGAGGCTTGAAGCCTGCTTTGATAGCCAAATCTTCAAATTCATCCTTGGTTCTCTCTTTGCCTCCACTTGTAAAACACAACATCTTCAAATCTAAACACAATGTGTTCTTGGTTGCAAGATCAGTGTCCGATACTTCTTGCGGTACTATCATTTCAATCACAATTACTTTCCCATGCTCTGGTATTGCTTTCTTACAATTCTTTAGTATCTCCACACATATTTCATCACTCCAATCATGAAGTATAAACTGAATCACACAATAGTAAAAAAAAAACTTTGATTAGTATTATTATTACAAGAGTGTCATCATCTCCTATATTATGACCAATCACTTTTGTTTTTATTGTTTTGCTGCAAAGGTCTATTAAACAAGTAGTTATGTTTTGAAAGAAAAAAAATAATTAAAAATATGGAATTCAAATTCATATACCTTCATCATTATAGCTTGACCTTGTGGAACTTCATCAAACATGTCACCAGCAATGTGTTCCACGCCTGGAGAGAGTTGAGTCATTCATCAAACAAGTAGCTACACAGCTCTAGCCAATATATATACATATATATATATATATATATATAACATATTAATGAAAATGTTACATAGTTGAGTTTAAAGGATTCAACAAGGACTTTTGTTACCAAGTCATGAAGATATATATACCATGAATTATGGGAGCTTCTTTGATAATGTGAGGCAAGTCAAAGTTGACCCCATTGATATGTGGGAACTTGGAGGTTATTTGGGCAAGATTACTACCTAAGCATCCTCCTACATCTACCAAATCACTTATACCTTCAAACCCATCATAACTCTTTAATATTTTCTTCATTACTATTGATGTATGATTCATCATCGCCTCTGTGAAACTTTTCTTAGCTTTCTCATCATCTTTCATGTATTCAAAAAGTGATGCCCCTTTAGCTCTCTCCAATGCTGATGCTCCACCTTCTTGTATCGAGTTCGTTAGATAAGACCTTTTAAGAAACTTGTATTAAAACATAATACTATATAATAGACATTTAATGTTACATATTAATACTGACCAAAAATATATAAACATACCATACATCTTCCTTGGCTTTTGAAAAGCTTTCTAACACATAAGTTGCAAGTGAGAATCCATCTTCATCTTTAATCAAGTTCTTTCCAACTTTACCTAATCCGTATACTCTACACTCTCGTCCTTCTTTGTTTTTCACCAGCTTACACGTGCACACTGAATATGCCACGAGGAAACGTAGCAACCGATCAATCATCATTGGAGCGTTGGGATTTTTCGGTGCAGCTGTGGAAGCTAAATCTAACGGTGAGAGATAAGTCCCTAAGGGTCTTGCCTTAGCCATAGTCTCGAACAAATATAGATCTGTAGCAGTTTTTGTAGCATAAGGGACGAGGTTTAACACACCTAGCTGTATGGTTAATAAAATATCTTCTTCTTCGTTTGAAGATCCTTTGGAACTCTGTAGAGAATTCATATCTTAAAGCTATTTTGGTTTAATAGTTATGAAATGTATTCAATTCAACCAAATTGCTCCTATTTATGTATTCAAATACGATTTTTTTGGGGGATAATATACAATTCCACACTTTTTTAATTCACTTTTTTAATGGTATAGGAAAATGTGAAGAGTTGGAAATAAAATAATGTAGTACACGAATCTTCAATAAGTATAAACTCCCACTGTCGTGAAGCCAGCCGATGATCTCGCTATAAAAAGAAGAGACAACACCAACTCCCACGAGTATGTCTAGAAATCACTGAAGAGAAGTCAAATAAGATTCCAAAGTCGTCAGTCCCATACCAGACCAACGTAATTATCGAGAAAGACTACACAATTTTTTATAACTTATCCATACAAAACCGGCCCAATTTAGGGCCCAATGTAGACAAATTGCGATTTCTACTTTGGAACATTTTGATGAGTTTCAGGGCCCAATCTAAATAAATTGTAACCTTTTTTGTTGAAATCACACAACCGGATCGGTTTTTGCATATGGGCCTACTTTGGGTTAATGAATTAGGTTTTATTCTCGAATTAGGCTTTGTTCGTTTCTGTTAACTATAACGTGTATAGTAAGGTAGCCCATTGGGCTTTGGTAATATAACGATAATGTTGCGGACAAACACGGTCCCTTGGGTAAATCATGTTGATTCTCGACCAAGGCAATCTAGGATGCCCCCAACTAGCACTCTAATAACATGCACTACCAACTCTACATTCAACCAAATCCTAAATATGAAACTGGGTCAATCTGGGAAGATCTAAACAACACTAAGAGCTGAAAAGGTAGAGATCAGCAATTTGTTGATTGATAACATTGAAAAAACCCTAATTACATTAACATTAAAAAAGAAGCAAATAAGTCACACAAAGGATCATTGGATTATACAAAGACTATACCACCTATATCATTGACCCTTCTTCTCTACCTAAAAGCCCTAATTTCACTTCTTCCCCTTCGATGATCCCTTCTTCTTTGCAGGAGATTTAACCGTCTTTGGCTTTACAACCTTCTTCATCGGAGTTTTTTTCTTCGTTGCCACCGTAGCAATCTTCTTTTTTCCATCAACAGCCTTTTTCCCTGGAGATGTAACCTTAGCCGTTTTGGCTACCTTAGCTGGTCTCGCATTAGCCTTGGGCTTCACAGCAACCTTAGTTAATTTCTTAGCAGCAGTAGTCTTCAATTTAGAAGCTGCAGCGACCTTTGCCTTAGCTTTGGTTACAGCCAAAATGGCTGCTTTCTTCTTCGCCAGAGCAGATTTAGCCGCCGCCTTGCGAGACAACGACTTAACAGACGGAAGTTTAAAGGATGCTTTGACTTTAACGAGCTTCCCAGAAGCAACGAGTCGTTTCAGATTGAGAAGCAAGAGCTTTCTAAATGTTGGAGGAAGTCCCTTACGCTTCTCCTCAATGAACTTCTGAATCGCGTATTGACTAGATCCAGTTCTCTCCTTCAACGCAACTATAGCATCTTTGATCATCTGAATACGCAACAGAAACATCAAAATCAATATCTATATCTCAAAATATAAATCCCGCTCCCAAATAAGATAAAATCAAATCTCATACCTCTTCGTAAGTAGGATGAGCTGAAACAGATTTCTTCTTCAGAGCCGCAGCAACCGTCTTCTTCAGAGCCGCAGCAACCGTCTTCTTCTCCTTCACAGTCTTCACTTCCTTCGTCTTTCGTCCCTTCGCCGCAGGCTTCATCTTGCCGGCAGACTCCGTCACTGAAACATTGACACCAGTGGTTCCATTGATCGAAGCGGTATTCTCCAACTCCATTGCTGTAGTATTTATCGATATATTCGAAAGAAGAATGAAACTGATTATGATGGATGATGATAAGATCATGGGAAACGTGCGATTTATATGTATTACTAAGGGATTCTCTAGTCTTCTGATTGGTTAAAACAATGACTACCCGGATCACTAGTCATTTCCAAAACTTGAATAACAATCGTTAGATCTTTATTTATCAACGGCTTGGAATGTAGGACTGTGAATGGTGGGATGAGTAAGTAAATTATTGGATGTGGATTAGATCGTTTTGGGCCCAATTGCCTAATGAATGGAACGCCCAGACGTTAATTTTAAAAAACAATGATGCGGCCCAAATTAGAAAGAAAGAAGGCCCAGAAATTATTTTTTTAAAAACAAAACGCGCCAGGTAGGGGTCGAACCTACGACCTTCTGCTTAGGAAACAGACGCTCTATCCACTGAGCTACAGGCGCTACATTAATGTCATTGCACGATATTAAATAGATCATGAAATCTGTTTGATCTTCTCTCATACCCTCAGTCTCTCTTTGTTATGATTTTGCTGTGATATCTCTGTTATGCGATTCAAAAAGAGAACAAAACAAACAGAGTTGATACTATTATATATATAAAAAATCTGATACAAAGAGAGTCGATACTTTTTGAAAAAAATATTAGCTATCATCAATGCTTTTAGGCTTGAAAATCTTTATTTGAGTTCCATACAGGAGCTACTACTGTCTTTTGCTCTCCCCCACCATCTGATAACACTCCGCTTCCATTTTCAACTGCTATTAAGGGATCCTTCTCGCTCTCTTTCATCTGACAAAACCCAAAGCACAACCCATTAGTTTTTATACATAAACAAGACTATGCAAAATATAACAGTCACTATACTATAGACCTCAAGACCATTGCCAACGAAAAACAATGT